>CAJQZM010032686.1:0-23311 GCA_907164665.1 Colias nastes | reverse complement strand
TATACATGCCAATGGGGCGTAACTGATAGAGAATAGTGCTGTAACTTGCTGCAATTTTATATGTATTTTTGTATCTCAAAAGGTTGATTTTTTTTGTTGATAGTTGCTATAAATGTGGTCTTAAGTTTTTACAGTAGGAGATGAGGTTAAATAAATATTATTTTTGTGTTATAAGCTGTTTATTCAAATATTCAGACGTGAATTATTATGTTTATCGATAACATTTTGGACTCCCTACTATTTTCAAGGTTATCTCATTGAATTTGTGGCTTGGCGTGGAGGGCACGGCGATGCGTTTTTTGCTCTGGCGGTCAAAAGGTTAAAGCCCCTTAAGTTTGTTCAATTGGTCAACCATTTGCTACTCCTATTATCCTAAAAAACGCGACAGTTGTATGTCAATAGCGCGAGATGAATACAAATTCTCACATTCAGCGAAGATGTGTCCGCACTCTTATAGCGTGTTTAAGATCAATTGTTTGGAAACTTCGCTTTGTGTGCTGACAATGTCGGAACAAATGACGAAATTATACAAACGCGTCTACATTTTAAACGTTGCTCAGAGACATTCTAAGCGAATTAAGAAGAACAATTTCCGTACGCAAATTGACTAATTATACGCTTTCCTCAAAACAAATTGGATTCGTTATATGATTATTTATACGCAACGGTAAAATGACTATAATGACTTGTGATATGGATGTGGCTTACATCTAAAAATAAAAAAAAAAATACAATAAATAGTGATAGATTTACATATCCAGATTTCAGACGCTTGAAAGATTTTGTGACTGCATCTAAGCTGTAGTCGTGAAAATACCACATAATGTTTAACTTACTAACATGTACCTATGCAATAACGTACGGTTTACCTTATTATAGTTTTACATAGCGGCCAACATAAAAGTTGTATAGCAATGGAAGCGTTACCTAAATGTTTACAACCAAATTCCGGTACAAAAAACGTTTATTTTAATTGTGCGCACATAAAACACTTGGACATTCTATTCTTAGTTCTCTCAATGCTGATAGCATCGAGCCACTCGTTGCACAATACTTGCATTGTGTCAAAAACATTTGATTGTTCGCACAATACTTTCCTACAGATCCGATCTGTGCGTGCAATGTATTGTACGATGCTATCAAAGAAATGTGAAATATAAAATTACGGTAAAGGCTTTGACATCTGCGCATGTTTGTTCTTTGGTACCTAGTAATCTAGATGTTTTTTTTTTCTTCTAAAATACAACGAGACGTGACCGAAGCATTTATACACAAAACGGTCAAAAAGTTTGCGTTATAGTTTTACAGATACTAATGTACAAAACAAAGACTCGCCCACATGTGAAAAAACCTTACGCCGAAGTCAGAAATTAAACAGCAATCAGCATTCATGCCGCAACATTTTTAACTATTGAATGTCATTTCGGCATGCAGTGAAAAACCTTATAGACAAACTTAAAATTAAGAGACATATTCTCTAGCTAAATTATATGATTAATATTTGATTGATGATTCGATTTTATTCGCTACATATTACCCGCCTAACTATAATCGGTTTCTAATTGGCAAACGTCGTTACTTCTCCATATGATAGAATCGAGATAAATGGCTTGTTTGTCCCAAACCCCGCTGTTACATCATTAAGTTGACAAAAATAAATATACGTCACCAACAACCGTTTATAAGAATAAAGAAGACATAATCAATGGTTGTAAGCAGCTGGTGAATGCAGCTGACGTTAAAGTTTCATACAATTTTATAACTGAATCTAAATAGCTTGAACGTGATAAGTCATTGTGGAGACAGTTCTATCTAGGAAATTCGTTTGATCAAACCTGCATGTCAATCTGCATTCAAACTAATGACCGCGTGTACTGGTCGTAAAAACACGCAGAGAAAGTGTTTGTTCAAAATATACGCTTGTCAAGCTTGTAGATTGTAGTATCATAGAAGCCGTCGTCCTGAAAATTACGAAAAAGCTTGTGAGAAACTGCTGCTTTCTCTTCAAGCTACTGCTTGGTAAATTCATTTCATAATATTTATTAAATGATGGATTTGTGATACAAATCCTACAGTAAATGAATAGATTAACAACTTACAGTTATTACATTATCCTGTGTTAAGGTACTTCCCCAATAGGACTTATACCATAGAATCAAGAGAAACAATTCAAACCAGAAAGATTGTTTATCATTTCTGTGGTTGAGCCACAATTTGATACAATTATAACTCACTGAGCCCAATAATAATACTTAATATCCTTTCCTCGTTATATCTGTGACTCAGTCACACCTAAATTATATGAAATTTTGTTTAAAGATATTTTATGGTGTAGTTGAATTTTAACTTGATTTTACGAAACAATTGCCGAGCAGACAAAATTTCAGTTAGCCCTGAAGATGAAAACCATGAAAAACATGCCAAATAATTTAACGCAAAGAACCAAAACATAAAATTTAGCTTCAATCTGCGTAAAAAGTTCTCAGGTTAAAATATCCGACGTTCTTATTCAGACCATTCAAGATCTATGTCTGTGCCAATCCATTAATTAGCGGGAAAGACGCCGCTTTTCCAATATTGTATGGTAGGACTGGACACGACAGGATTGCTAGGAACGTTACAAGATGGTCTTCTACTTTTTCCTATCAATCCCTACGTTCCCTGAAGGCCCAGTCTTCCTGAATGAAACAGGAATTACGTACCGTTCCATACGGATGCTCTATTCCCTTGGTATCTATTTATTCTATCCTGATACCAGTGCTAATTATTTATTATTACGGTTTCTATATTACCATTCAGCACACACATCAACTAGTTCTAATCGCATATTAAATCAAGTTTCACTGAATCCCTGTTGACCGCATTTCTAAGGATTATTAAATTAGCATGGGGCGAAAGTTTTTAGTACAAGTTTTTCTGTTATATTTGTAAATCTATTTTTATTGATTCACAATGTCTATACGACGGCGACGTTTAGTCCGGAAAATAAAGCTGAAAATGGGCCATCAACGGAAATAATTCGTGTAGTTTTGAAAATCACTACAGACTCTACAGTTAATCCTTGATATGTCCAGATGATCATATTGAAAGTCCTCAAGTTAGTCAAGATATTATGTTAAGGAATAACTGTAGCGATTTTCAAAGCTAGACGATATATTTCCGCTAATTTTACTAATTTTCCTGGACTAGTTATAATGTAGTAAATACAGAAAAAATGCGTTTTTACCAGATCCTTAAATTTTATCTAATAAAGTAATAATTATTGAATTTATAAATATAATTGATAAAGTCATGCATGAATATTCTAGAAAAATAACGGGAAATTATTCAAAACAAAATATAAAAATAACATTTTAATCATTCAGTTCTCACATTTTTACAGCGGAACAAACAAACGATATCGCTTCCTCATCCTACGTCTGTATTTTACAAATCCGATTATTAATTATTAAAATTGTTCAGTTATTGCTTTAATAATGCGCTATTAAGTTTCAAATTCCTTAAATAGCATTGTCTAAGAAAATTACTGATATTTACTTTCACAAATATATCCTCTCAGACGATTGATTAATTATCTGTGATTGATTTGTTGACTTCGATGATATTATTTTTTATCTGTACGGTAATTATTATTATCCGTAACAATATAGGAATTAATATTTTAAATTGATACTATTTTCAGAAATTAAACCTCAATGGGGTTGAAGGGTGGAAAACATTATTAATATGAAAGAATTGAGATTGTGTGATGCTCAATAAAATCCAGCTCGTAATAAATGGAATTATGTATAGTAAAATATATAACAAACAGATTTGAATGGAATATATTAATAACTAACGAATTACGAGTGGATACAACATGCAATAGTAAATATTATCATACAAAGTGTACTGTGTATTTCCTAACATCGTAATATTGATGCAAATTGCAGCAAAAAGTGTTGTATAGGAAATAATGCGGTTTTCGATAACTGTATAAACATAAATAATGAGGTTTATATGGAAAGTGAAAATGAAACATGATTGTTATACTTATATAAGGTATTACGTTGTATTGTTTACAATAATAGGTTTTGAACGTTGAACATGCTTCGGTGACGAAAGTAGATAATTTAATGAAAATATTTTTAACATGGTCTCTGTGTGTATGTGCCTTTACAAATACTTACCTTGTAGATATTATGAAAATGAAGATAATGTTGCTCTGGATATTAATCAGTCTTTCTAGGCTCTAGCCGAGTACCTACTATTATATACCGTGCTGTGGTAAGAAATAAAATTAGATTCCTACCTATTTTAAAAGGTTTGAATGAGTTCCGCTGTTTTCTTTTATTAAGTTGAAATATACCTTCACAACTTAGCGAGTTAGCTTAACTCTTACTGAGGATACTCGTACTACAAGGTTCTTCCAAATCTTCATTAGTGTCAGCATGGACGTATAAAAAAAGACGGACGGTATATCGCCTAAACATTGAGTGAAGCCTAGTAATGGCGGCGAAACATCCATGTGTGTGTGCCATGTTGCCATGGCAACAGCTGTCCTGATGACAATGGCGGCTGTATTTTTTTCTATAAATTTTGCCGTAATAATTTTGTCATTAAAACATAAAAGAAATAACTTGCTTCCCTGTGGAATGTAATCCCTTGTGTTTTGTTATTTAAAATTGTACTGTTGCGACACCATTTAACCACGCAAGACGGCATTTTAAATATTTTTTGTGAAACAGTGACGCAGTTAATCAGTCGGTAGTTCACGACGTAATGGCGGCCGACTAGCTTACTATGGTGAGAGTGTGTGCGTGTTTATTGTCTTTACACGATCGCTAGCTTACTATGGTGGCTTCACGTTGTTTGTTCATAATACGGCGTCCGTCTTTTTTTATACGTCCATGAGTGTCAGTAAAAGGATATTTGGATATGGGATAAAAATAGGTCTGATTAGAGATATCGACGCGGTGGGTCCAAATTCGGATTTCACGGTGATCGCTCTGGTTGACGGGCGACTGTCGTACAATGCATTCGTATGTACAATACATGCTGGTGTGTTACATAATCGACTTGAATAAAAATAATAATTGTACGATATTCTTATTGATTTTGGGCTTTAATTTGAGGATTTGATTTGAGCAGTGAACAATCTTGAAGTGTGCGTGTTTATTCGTTTTTTACTTAGCAGATAAAAAAGATTAGTACGAGTATTATAACAATAGATACTCCAATACACCAGTAAAAACTATTATAAAAACTCTACTGTTCTTGAAAAATTTTTCCTTACCTACCTAAAATTTTTTTTTACTTTATTAACGAGCGTAGATACATTCTGTAAAAATCTGAACTCTGAAGTAAAAATGTCTATATTAGGTACCTACTAATAGTGTGTTTAATGCACAATATATCAAGCTTGTACTTTGTAGTTTGGAGTTGAATAAATAAGGTTTATATTTAGTGGTCGAATATGAAAGAAACCGTATTCCGTACAAATGCTATTATCCCTAATGCGGGAGGGGTTACGGGTTACGTCTCATGGCGGCCGCCTTGAATTGATTCGGATTAGGAATGCAGTTTCAAATTCAATCCATTCTGACATTTCAACCATTGGGTTTACTAAATGCGCATTGCATGCTACATTCTTTTGTTTTAATATGGTTGAATAGGGAATAAAAAATCATCAAAATCACAGATCATTAATTATGTAACATTAGTAGATATGTAGGAATTAGACGAATTTCTACTAAAGCCTTTTGAAATATTTTTAAGAATTTTTATGTTCGTTTCATGAATTTATTTTTAATTTTAATGTATTGCAATTCCATATGAAATTAAAAACATATTTATAATTTTTTATTTCCTTTTTCAGGTGAAGATCGCAACGAGAGGCTACGAATAGACCTTGCAACATCCAACATTGTCGTCAGACATCCAACCTCAGTTCAAATGAATGTTCGAAAACTTATCACATAAATCACGCAAACGCCAAAATTTCAAAAGATTCCTTAAAAAACGTGTCAAACAAATTGCCCCATGCCCAAATAAAATAACGGTAAAATGAGCAAACGTAACACGATCAATTATAGAAAAGCCATTCTTCATATCTTGTCCAAAGCTGCACCCTTGAACGAACACAAATAAAGTACAGAGTAAACAAAATTTTGGAGCATCATTAAAACGACACGTCGCTATTCAAGTAATTCAATGATACCCTCATAGTTTCGTGGGAAAAGGGCCTATGATTTGCATAGACCAGTACCATCCAGTATGTTTTTTGATGGCAACTATAATTATAGGTTTGCTTGGATAGAAGTAATGAGACGTACATCGTGATGCTTTGTGCGTATTGTTGGGTTCAAACGGGTTTTGTATAATCGTTTATTTTATAGTTTATGGATATGATGCTAATATTTGTTCTATTTGAGTGTCTTTCTATTGTGTCTTGCGTGATATGTTAATAAGTGTACATCTGGATCGCTGAATTTAAAGTATGTATTACCATTTTGGGTCTATTAGTGAATTTTTTTTCAACGAAATTATTGTGTATCAAGGACCAACCATTAAAAGCAGTTCTTTTATATATGAATAAATAAAAAAAGTACTCTACATGTAGAGAATCTTCTGTTGTTATATAAAGTTTATTCATCTTATAAAATGGTTAGTACTAAAGACGAAATATCTCAATTCGTTAAATCAATTTCGGCTAATTTAAAGATTCAATTAGAAGCCATTTATCAATCATCAGGTTATTTACTCTCGTAAAATATTGTTTATTTCGTTATTTGCATGTAAAGGTAATTATGATGTTGTTCAACTATCCGAGATTATGTATATTAAATTACCGTGTAGAATGTGTAGAATACTCAATCCGATGTAATTAGAGCAAGACTAAGTAGGCATGCATTATGAAAAATTATACGTGCAACAAGAATTTAGTCTGACGAAAATATTGTGTAATTGTTAATAATTTTTGTAACTGAATTTCAATTGTCTATGCCTGTTTTTGATTAGGTTTTTATTACACGAGTTTTGTTGCAATCTACATACATCCTACTAATCCTACTAGTCCTACTAATATTGCGAAATGCGAAAGTTTGTGAGGATGTGTATGTGTGTGTTTCTTAGTCTTTCACGCAAATACTACTGAACCGATTACAATGAAATTTAGCACACATATAGAGGGTAACTTGGATTAACACATAGGATAGATTTTATCCCGGAAATCGCGCGGGAAGGGAGATATGCGGGTTTTTCTTTGGGAGACGCCGCGGGCGGAAAGCTACTATTACATATTGGTTAGTGAGGTATCTTAATAATAGATTTCCAATATTAAATTAATGTTTTTAATAAGAAGTAGCGTTATTATTTTTAACTTAATTCTTGAATTTAATTAACGGGAATGTAAACTTATTTCAGTGGTGATTATGAAAGAAAACAAGAGCGAAGAAAATATCCAGAAATACATATAACGAAATAAAGAAACACCCTCGAGACATGAGAAAAATGAAGACATTGCAAGTTAATTTATTTTATCCAAACAATGTGTTTATGCAAATTCAAAATTTGATTCCTCAAAATTCATACACAATTTAATCTTAAATACTTACTAATTAAGTTTCATAATAGCTCTTTTTTCCGGTGCATAATTCTTAGTCTAGATTAAATAATGGAGTAACGGAGATAGATACAAGATAAAGACAATTATAGTGTTGTGGTGTGTCGTGACTTTTTAATAATATGATGAATAAGGAAGTTGTTTTTACTTTCACTTGGTTTGAGTGTTGCAAGGGCTGTGATGTCTTTTGTGTTTTGTATACCTAATATACCACGTTTGAGTGTCAATATTGTTGCAAAAATGTTATTTGTAGTACCCAAGAGTAGTACCTATATATTTAATCTGTGTTCTCAACCACAACAAAAAAAAACAATATTTAAATGTTATGAACTGTATAAAAATTAAATAAATATGTTTCTTATCGTATGTAGTTTACTTATATGAAAACGCTTGGTGTACATATTTGGATATAGTTAATGTTTCTATATTTTGTAGAAAAATCTTTCTTAATACTATTATAAAGGCGAAAGTTTGTAAGTATGGATGTATGGATGTATGGATGTATGGATGTTTGTTACTCTTTCACGTAAAAACTACTGAACCGATTACAATGAAATTTAGCACACATATAGAGGGTAACTTGGATTAACACATAGGATAGTTTTTATCCCGGAAATCCCACGGGAACGGGAACTATGCGGGTTTTCCTTTGCAAACGCGGGCGAAGCCGCGGGCGGAAATCTAGTATTTAATAAAGGGAACTATATTTTCTATCACCAAAATTTATATTTGTCATCAAGTTGTATCACCTAATAAATAGATCTATCACCACGAAATATTTTCGTTCTCAGATAAACAAAAATTGTTCCCAGGTATGAATTATCAAATTAATGTTAATATATGTGTAAAATAAGAGATCGATTACCAATAAAATTATATTGCATTACATGAATATAAACTTCGTTCTTATAATAACAGTTTTGTTACTTAAATAATAGCTCTGTGCTCAGAATGGTAGATCTGTCACCAAATAAATCGATTATCGATCCCTGACTGCGACTCCTTTTTATTTGATATTTTGTCACCAATACAGTAGTAACATTTTATTTCGTTCAGATATTAAATTAATAGTATTCGTTACCAATTTAATACATCAATTTATAATTTTAATGAAAAAATGATCAAAGGGGCGGAGACAAATTGGCGCGCTTTAAAAATTGACCAATCCGGCCTCAACGATGGGTAGTCAGATTATTCAGTGGTTATTATTTTTAAGAATAAAATATATTGATTATTTTAACTTTAATTAAGTGTTTTATCTACTATTCTGCTAGCCATAAGCCAGCTATTTTAAACCAGCGCTGATTGTTCAGTGGTAATTATTTTAAACAATAAATATTGATTATTTTGACTTTAATTGTTTTATTTACTACTCTGCTAAAAATTTTATTTAAATATAATTTATACTACCAGTGGAAATTTAGAACCTTGGGAGTTTAGTTAAGTAGCAGAAACTTTTAGTTGAAACGATGATGACAACCCTAATTTTTTACATTTTTTTATTTGAACTTAATGCAATTTTCTAGTAACATAATATGATTTATTGGTGATCTCTTTAAATTAGTTTGCTTAAATACTTATTAGGACACACCTATTATAATACATACAAAAACATTTATTTGGTACTAGACCTTATATCTCAGGATTTTAGGTGATTTACTGTGGAACTGATTTTGCATTGTTTGGTGACTACATTTTGGTGACAGATCTACTATTTTGAGGACAAACCCTATTATTTAAGAAACACAAAACTAATTAAATTGGTGATAGCTTAAATGATACCCTTTAATAAATTCGAGCTTTTGCTTTCGCAAAGAGCGGCAAGAATTGATTATCTTAATCAGTTATTGATTAGCTCAAGATTGATCCCTGAGAATTGCGGGTTAATCCATAATGAAAACAAATGTAATATTGCTAAAATTACGATTATGTAAATACAAATTATTCGACAAAATGTGACCTTAAAACCATTAGCCATGTATGGCAACGACCTTACTTAGCATTTACAAATATTCATTAACATAATAAAATAATATTTCACATATTTTAAATTTTAATATATTTAGGTATATTTTATCATAATTCATTTAAATATAAACATTCGAACATCAAGGCAAAAAAGACAAACATGAAAAAATTACTTTTATTAATATTTACATATTACATAAAAGTAATGTACCAATTGGTAATCATTATTAACTTATTATAATAATATTATAATGTAAGCATTATCATCACACAATATATTTGCGTTCCTATGCGACACTTGGCCTAAAGCAATATACAAAAAAACATAACGCAATCATTTTGAAGTAAGTAGTCCAATTGAAACTATGCCATTCATAAAATGCTATGATGTAATAAAAAACAAATAGACAAAACATACACTCGACCTTGAAGAAAACATTAGGTAAATAATCGCATTAAAATAACATGCGTACATATTTTCATTAATTAACAAGTAAATGAGTTTTTAAATTAAAATTTAAAACTAAAAAAAAAAAAAAAAAAAAAAACTTCTTTCACTTAGACGAGGCCATCACTATTGTTGTACGGAAAGTAAAAGTCAAGTGTGAGCCGTTGGCTGTTAGTTAATTATGGACGTCATCTGTTGCACAAAGAGCGATGCGCTTGCGCATCCTACTTACTTTGTATGTAGAGCTTTTAATGTATAGACAGATCATGTAATTTATTTAATCAGAAAGTTAAATTTTTGATGTACAGATAAAAGATTGTTTGTTCCTTATCGTCGTGGAATTTAAATTAACAAATAAATGCCTAGGATTAACTAAAGTATTTGTTACAGGTATTTAAGCTAAACAGCCCCAAACTCATATACATGTAACATTCGCAAGCAGGTGAAAAAATAGTTTTTGTATTATTTATAATGAAAAAGTTGTAGAATCTGTAATATGTTAAAATGTTTTGCAAATGCAAAATCTGTAAAAAGTTTATTTATTCATCTGATCGATCGCCGAATGTGCATTTTTTGTGCCACATACACAGCGCTATATCGTTTCACTTGCATTAAGCTTTACACGCTCCTGGTTAGTCTAAACATACTAACTCTACAGCAGGTGTTCACGATTGTCCGCGGCCCGTTTTGTTCGTCGTGTCAAGACAATGTTAAAAAGCTGCACTTTCACGACTTTGCGATTTCCTAGGATTGTCTGCTCTGCTCATTTTGCGCAAACTTTATGTAATTACTGCTATAATAATGAGTTATTGAATGACCTGTGTTAGTTCTTTATCTTTTTTATATTTTTTATGAAGAATAGGGAAGCGCATGATCTGCTGGTAAGCGAAGATGTGTCTAATATGGAGCACTTCCCTATAAAATACAGTCATTTCTTGAAAATGTTAATTGGAAAATGATTTAAAAGGGTATTGTTTTGCTCACAGAAGAAGGCATTTTTCCATGCAGTGGAAACGAAAGTGGACTGATTTTGATATGTATAATGGTGGTATATATAATGGTGGGTGGTAAGATACGTTAAATTAAAAGAACCTAGGAAAAAATAAAGGTACTATCAAGAAATTTCCTTCATTGTCATTGCTTAGTGAAATTGACCCATAAACGTAACCTACTCTATGTTAACCAGCTTATATCTGGCTCACTTATAAATATTTAATTTATCAGCCAAGTGTGTTGCACTATGGTGGGTTCCATTTTCTTGTGAAGCTTATATGCCTTTTAGTTTTAAACCTTTTTAGCTCAAATTTATTAATAAATACGATGTCATGTTTACTTCATTTGCTAGTTTCAAAAATTGGCATGACGGTAAAAGCTGTTCATCTTTTACTTTATGGTAATCGATTAGTTAGTTATTAACTCTTGAATGTTAATGGAAATTTGACATTATAGTAGGTCTCCGTATATACTAGGTCTCAGTATATACTAGGTCTCCGCCCGCGGCTTCGCCCGCGCAGTCAAAGAAAAACCCGCATAGTTTCCGTTCCCGTGGGATTTCCGGGATTGCGTCATTTTCCCGGGATAAAAAGTAGCCTATGTCCATTCTCGGGTATTAAAATATCTCCATACCAAATTTCATGAAAATTGGTTCAGTAGTTTAGGCGTGATTGAGTAACAGACAGACAGACAGAGTTACTTTCGCATTTATAATATTAGTATGGATTGGATCTATCAATGAAACAAATTTAATGACATTACAGGGATTTTACATTTACCAGAGAACGCCAAAAATTAGTAACAAATCACATTCTTACCAAAGAAAGCGGCAATAAAAACCTTTCAAAAGTAAATACAATTTATTATTATATTAATAGGTCAAATACTTAAAATAAAGACCAGACATAAAGTTCATAGCGAATGTAAAAAGCAATTTATGCATCTCGGGTCAAGTTATAATGGTTGAAGTCGTAATAGTATACCGTCGGAATGCATGCAGTGTAGCAAGTGTTATTTACAATGACTTAATTTGAATATGAATATGAACAGGAATATGAATCTGACATTTTTTGTTTTCCCGGCCAATTAGGTTTCGACGTCTGCTTAAGATTGGAGTAATGGATTGATATCTTTAAGAATGTTCTAGTTTTGATATAAGGTAACCCATAACCACTGAACCTACATATATAACTTAAGAATAATAGGTACTTGTTATTCAGAATGTTAACATTAAATGATACCAACCCATACCACATGTTTTATTAAAACATCCAGTGAAAATTTACGATGCATACATGGTAAGAAGTAATTGGATGGTGCGACAAATGGATGTATGGTGTTACCGATGGTAAGAAAGTAATATTGACTATATAAAGCAATAATTAACTTAAGGGTTCTTTTACATTGAACAGGAGAGCGAGAAGCGGAGCGATTTGATACATACAAAGAAGAATTTACAACTGAGGCGTAATAAGTTTATAATACTGATGATCTAGTTACTGACCTATTAGTAATTGTAGTGTAGTAGTAGTGAGTATTTATATATAAGTATAGTTTCTTTATTCGAATCGTTAAGAATGATTCTAGGGAATGATTGGTCACGAAAGCTTTAATCTTTAAAGTACTACGACTCTACTTTCCCTGTAAAATTAATCAAATAAGATAATCCATCTGACTTTATTATAAAATGCACTAATAAACTTGTATTAATCTAACTATCTCGTAAAAATTATCATCATGTTTCTATTTTAATGAAGATGTAAGTAATTAAAAGGGTCATCTACATCTGATAATCATCAATCATCTCTTTACGAAGAATTTTATAAGATCTTTCATATAACAGTAATTTACCCAGTGTTAAAAATATTTTTATGTTAATAGTTGCCCGCTAAGTTCACCACTATACACCCTACCTCACAAGTATCGAGACACAAGGTGCGGTGCACACATTACTGTTGGCATGTTGACACAGTGTGAAACTTGTGTACTCGGTGTACGTGTGGGATAACATAATAAGGGTATTGTATAGGTATCGATTATGTTTCATTTAATTTAAAACCAATTTCTTGTAGGAGATTCATTTAGTTTATTGCTTTTGGTATCTTGAAAAAGAGTATTTTTATGTTACAAATAATAATTATAACATTTGTCACATGCTTTATCCGCAGACAAAGTAGTAACTTAAGTATAACTTTCAGTAATTCTCTATAAAATACCCTTCTTGCTGATGAACGTATGCACAATATTAGGAGTAAACACTCACGTAAAGTTCACTCTATATATCTTTAAACTATACAAATGAGTCTTTTGAAGTTTTACTGAGATTAATTGATCTCGTAAAAAACTCATAATTGATCAAAATGTTTGCCCTTAGAGATAAGGTTCTTAAGAAATATTAAAATTGGTCTTATGATGTATGACTACGTAGGAAATAGCTTTTACTGCGGTCTAAGGTCAACGCTTTTATTTCATTTTTCTTTTCCCACAAACATATTAACTATCAACATTCGGGTATAATAAAAATATTTTATATAGAACGTTTCGTGAAATACGTTTGATGTATAGAACATACTTCTTAGTAGTATTTCAAAATATTTCTGGAAATTTCTACCTTTCATTGTCAAGTAAAGTTGTAGGTACCGTGATAACTAAACAATTGCTAAACATACTAAAGACTTTCTTTTGTAAAAAAAAAATAAAGTTTTATTCTTAATCTTCCCCACATAAAAATTTTCAATTTTCATTTAGTTTCCTTAATTAACTCTATTTATTAGCAAACCAAAAATAAAATATGTTCCCAAATGTTTTAACAGCATTACCTCCATACATTTAATATACATATTAATTTCCATCCTACATTCAATAACATATTGCATACGCTACAAAAGGACATCTTGCAATTCCATGTAGGCGCCACACTGACGAATATGTATTTGAGTCAACGCCCAAATCAGTCCTTTTATATGAGTCAGGACTCGATAATCCACGGTTACTCAGACGGTTGTACAGCCCAAAAATATATGCGTATTTCTGCGGGGTTGTGCTAAAAGGAACTGCATTAAATTGAGAAATTACCTCTTTTGAATGGCTTTTGCTGTCTATTTTTGATGAAAAATCGACGCCAGTGTGTAAAACCTTTTTAAACCTATATACTGTCTTATTTGGGTTCATTTCATATTGGATTTATTAAATGTTTTCATAATAATGCTTGATAAAAAGTTTAGTGTCTTATCAAAACGTCTAGAAAATCTAATTGATGAACAAGTATTTTTATGATTCTGAAACAATACAAAAATTAGTAAGGCGTGATCCGTATGATCATATTTCTTCTAAAGTACAGAAAAACGAAGTCAGTGTTCATTTTATTATTCTGGTTTGTAACGTGGTGGTATGCAAAGAATCTATTTATTCAGTTAAAAACTAGCAAATCATAGTGACCTATTTGTTCCTAGAAGAAAGCAAATGTGCTTTCGTTACTCTCACAACATATCACAGTTTCTTGTTAACTTCTATAAAAATCCAGAACAGTTAGTTTTTGTTAGCGAATGTAACCATATAGTACCTATAATTACATTTCTCTCTATACTATCTAAATGAGAGCGTCCAATTATCTACGCTATATTTATACAGCTATATCTATAGTTAGCAGGACATCATTAAATGATAAAGGGAAGGTAAACACAATATTACAAACATCCGTTCAATTGGTCGCCTGTTTAAGAGTCCTTATCGATTTTAGAGTGATTTTTACTTGTTTCTGTAATTCTTTAGACGCTCGTTTAACAAAACTAAATTAGTAACAATGTGTGATGATATCTTAAATTAAAGATTCATTCAATATCTAAAATACGTTCGAGACAATTTATTGATATTCATTGTCCAGTTTGTTTAATAGCCAATAACCTAAGGCGTGTTTCAATTTTTTCCATGCGGGACGTTCGTGTCTTTGTATTTTACACGGAATTTAATAGAAGAAGTTTTCTTATAAAATATACTACAGTAAAGACACTGAGACATCCTAAAATATGTTCGAGGCAATTTATGTACTTTTATTGAAAAATTCAAAGAACATCTAAGTTAAAATAGCCTTACTTTGATGAAATTTTATGCGTATATGGCGTCGAATTTCTAGTTCTTACAACAGAGTTAAAAAAAATAAAAAATACACACTAAATGATAGGTTAATGCTTAAAAATTTGCAATAAAAAAAATACATATTATATGTTTTATGAAAGAAATGGAATAATTTAAAGTTCTCTAGAATTTTAGATTATATACGGGAGCGCAAACGTTGTTACGGCAGATCTATATAATCGAATATTCTAGAGAATTTTAAATTATACCATTACTTTAATATAACATAGTAGTTAGTTTTTTTAAACGAGCTCCTAAAGAATTAAAGAAACAAGTCAAAATCACTCTTAAAATCGATACGGCCTCTTAAATATTTTTAACTTTATTAAAATTTTGTATTTATAACTTTCAATAAAGATGACAGACGCTTTCATGGGTCCTAACTGCTTCCTCTGTGTACAATTAAAATTGGACGTATTTATGACTGAATTCAAAGTATGATATTTATATTAACGACTTCGCTGTATCAGAAATAAATTTGAGTATCTTGTACCTTTCGAATTATAATTACGTGTGGAATGATTTAATCTTATTGATTCCGTTGTAAAAGATAATACACATCCCGTTTTACCTACCTAAAAAAGGATGGGTGGTAAATGGTAATTAATTGAAAATGAAAAGTAACAGATTTTTTATTTATATATATATATATGTATATGTATTATGAACTTTATTCTAACCATTCATAACAGGTATTATATATATTAATCTAATTCTAATACATTCTACAATTCTACATAGGTACATTTTATTCTTTGCGTAATCTTCTTTTTGCACAAAGGATTATGAAACCTTATTCTTTTTAATTGCAAGTAATAACTTTTTGTATAGGTAGTTACTTAGATAATTGGAGTCTTCCTGGAGCAATCTTTTAACTATCTAAAAAAATTGAACATCTTAGATCACGTACATGTCTTCACACGATAGTTAATTCACAAATCCGTTCTATGATATTCTCAGAAGCATTTGCGACTGAAATAGATTATGGACAATAGTCTCCCGTTGCGTCAATTAAATGTTGCCAAACATGCCGAACACACGGTACAACCCGAATTGGTGAACTGGATCCTCACAGAATAAATAATTCGATTATTCCTCACCATTGTGTCAACCCTTTCTATTATTCCCTGTGGCCAGTACTTAATCCTTACAACTAGATTTCTCATAGTAAAAATACGGATACAATGTTACAAACAATGACACAATCTCAACCCTATTTCACGGTGATAAGGATTGTTGTTTCTGTTATATCAGCTGTCTTTTCACTAGTTTACCGGTTCCAAGGACGGATCTCAAATAGTTTAAACTGGTTCTAGAACATGGCATTTCGATTTTACGATTTCAAGGTTGCCGTTTTACTTTCATAACTTTCTTTTTTTGCGGGCTGCTTTATCTGTGCAAGGTGAGAGTTCGAATTAGCAATGCGAATGTCGAGATAATTGCATAGATCCTTTCACGATCATTAGCATTTAGCAGTAATAGAGTCACAACTGGATCCTGTCACCTTTAAACAAATATAAAATATGTTATTCCTATATATTTTTTTATAATTCTTAAAGACACTAAGCTTAAAGTCATCTTAAAACATTTCAATCGAGGCAACGATTGAGGACTCACATAAAATATCCAAATATATCCTAATTCATTTCGTATCTATAAGTTCACTGGGAACGGAGAGCTACTGCTCGAAAAGTCGACTGAATACGGTAATAGGTCGTAACTCGTAACTCGTACATGGGTAGATATTTTATGGACCTTTTAAAATGTCGTGTTAAGCGCTTCCTTAAGACATTAAAAATAATAAGGTCCGTAAAATACAATCGTCGTTGATATTTTTGTACTGAGAAACTTCATATAAAATTAGAGTTACAAGACCCCAAATTCTTGTGAAAGAAAAATTGTATCTATTTATTTCTATATTAGCAACATTATCCTCTTATAGCTGACCTAGTTCTACGGTCTGTCCCCTGATATAAATAATAATTGAATATTATATTTACCTCGTTCTTGTTTCCTTTGTTCTGCCATACCCTTTTACAGCTAGCAGTGGTTCATATTTCGCGCTAAATCGAGCAGTTGTTTTCATGAATTTGTTAGAGCTATTTCTAATCAATCATCGCGAGGGAATGTTTTAGTTATATTCTGAATCGGTTATAGGAGGGATACTTACAATATAAAAGTTAAATGTGGCTTAATGTTATAAAGAAATTCATCTTCAAAATTGTGCAAATCATGTACTTAACTTATTTGCGTCCTTAATGGTCTACCGCAGATACATATTTTGTAAACTCACTCATACAAAACAACAATAGAACCTAACAAGTACAAAAACAACTTATTTACTACCAGTAAGTGCCTAACAACCTAACCTAGTAAGGATAGTAATAGAGAAAGATTATATTTATAGGTCACTGCGTCGCAGTTTATTTGTCGCTTTACATTTTATAGGGAAAAATCTTTATTTTGACTCCTACAACCGCACCACTTTAAAACTGAATTTAATAAACTCAGATGTCAACATTATTATGATGCTCTTTCTATTTTGTGACCATGCTTTTCAGGCAGCAGTAACCATAAATAGTAGAAAAATAAAGCTCAATTCATATAAGTACTTACCTATTAAATACGGTGAACTACCTACTATTAGAACTACTGCAATTTATTGTAAATGTATAGATTTTGAATTTGATATTTTTGGTTTAATGGTTTTCATTAAACCAAATTGATTTCATTAAACCAAAAATGAAAACCATTAAGCCAAATTATGCTTTATAAATTTATAAATATGTATATACCTATGTTACCGGAAATGTATGAAATCAAGGAATTGTATACAATTCCTAGGAAATGTGTACAATTCCGATACCATTTAGGAAATGTATAAAATATTGTTTAAAAAACTATTTAATGCATGCATATCCTAGGAAATGTATAATCTTCCTAGGAATTGTATACAATTCCAATATCGTATTAGGAAATATGTAAAGTAAATGCTTTCTGTAATAAAACACGTTGTTATTTTTTTTTATTATAGCTCTTATTGATACAATCGGGTAACAGTCATACCGTAAAATTGTAATAATATTATGTTCATATTATTATCTTACTAATTAACATTTTAAAAATCAACTATCTAACTTTTAACGTAAATATCACAAAATCAACTTATATTTATTCTTATAAAATCAAATTTTCATTTGGCAAGTAATCAGTCCCCTCGTCCCGCTGTCCCCGCGTATATTTGGCGCAGTCGGATTGTATAATCCGCCGTATTACATTACGGCTAGCTGTTTTAATATGCCGAAAATTCGTCTTTTTCCAAAATTCTACAAAAAGACGGTCGCGAGCCGACGGAGCCCCACTAGTTTTAAAAAACACGAACCTAACCTAACCCACCCCCTTATCCAAACCAAAAATTTCTGATTACGAATTATCGGCATAGTTACTACAAAATGCCGACCGTTTGTAAACGGCCAGATTATATACAATTAGCCTGCGACATATCAATATCTTTAATGTTTTACATTTCCGATAGCTATTTAGGAAATGTATAGATTTCCTAGGAAATGTGTATAAAATAATTTATTTCACACATTTCCGTGCGATTTTAGGAATTATATACATTTCCTAGGAATTGTATACAATGACGGATTACATACATTTCCGGTAACATATATAATGTATAGATTTTATCAAATTAAATAACCGGAGGTGAAAGGAACGATAAAGGACAATAAAATCATAAAATTTATACACAGAAGACCTACATTAATTTGTAACTCCAAGCACGAATTTATTTTAAACGCCACACTTGTACATCCAAATAAGAAAAGAAAACACGCATATTCTGAAGACAAAAACAAGATGTCACCTCAAGGACAGCTAGATTTCCTACATTTTTATTTATTGTTGTAATTAAACAATTTTGTTCATTGATCAAGACGTAATTAAGTGGAGTTTCGGCCTTGTCGCCTGGTGGCAAAAAGTGCCATTTACTCTGAGTCACAAGCCCCTGCGTAGTTTGTTGTTATATGAAATAATCTTAGGTGTACCAAATATAGAATGATATTATTTATACTAGCCGTGCCCGCAGCGGCCGACAACTATTAGCAAAAACGTGGATGGTTTTTGAAAAATAAAGTAGCCTGGTCTTTATCTGGCCTGAACTATTTTCAATCCAACTCGGTTTTGTGTTTTTGCCGTGGTAATGTAACAGACAGACTTTTGTGTTTATAATATTTGTATCTAGTACCTATTAGTGATTTATGTAATCTGGGTGAAATTGTAGAGACTATAGGTATTCTTTATTTTGCTTAAATTTTATAATATTTTTGGCATTTTCTTATCAATAAAATATAGGTACTTAAAATCAATATACCTAAACATAAATATTTATTAACCTAGCAAAATAAAGATTCCATTAGCCATCGACTTGACGAACGTCAATAAACAAAAAAAAATATTATATATAAAAGATACAAAACTAAATGTACTGTGAATCTTATTCCCCGTTCACGATATCAAATTTCCTTTATCCTAAAACTCCACAATGCTCAATCACGTTTAATACGCTACCTGTATCATCCCTCGGCGCCCTTTATCATTTTTTGTGCAGCCGTTTATTGTCCGAACACTTTTTATGTGCCATCTAACGTGCGGTTGCAATCATTTGACATGGCCGCATTCCAGCTGCTAATTTTAATACTGGCTTTACATTTAACACAAATTCCTTGCGTAAACAGCATTTTTCATAAACTGTGAAATGGTTTCGATTGCATTAGGCAAGAAGTAGGCTTGTAGAATTTCGTTTAATAGGTCTATTTGTTATAATTTGTAACGATTAGACAGGTAGAGGTAACTAATAACTTAATGTTTGTAGAGCGAGTATTAGGTACATTTTAGATCCAAATTCTGGGGTCATTTGTCTAAAATCTAATTAAGGGTGCGTTTAAAGCAAAATTACCAATCTTCTATTACGTGTTATATTCAGGACCAGATTTAAAAAATAAAATATATATCAAACTAGAGGTTATTTTCAAGGATTCTGTTTGATCAAAAACATGAATACGGGGCTTAAAGCCCCGTATTCATGGTAAACATTTGTTTAGCAACAAAGTTGAATCAATGTGTTGCGGAATTGCTGTCAACATGTTGCTGGCAACACTGCGTGTTGCAGAGTTGATAGCGTCATGTTGACAAGCTCTCGCCCGACAAGCGTAAACATCAGTTTAGCGACAATTGTTGACGTGTGTGAACGTGTTTGCAACAGTTTATAAACATGGCAGTAGTGTGGAGCAATGATAAAATAATGCAACTAATAGAATTATTTCAATCAAAACCATTA
Organism: Colias nastes; assembly: GCA_907164665.1. NCBI lineage: Eukaryota > Metazoa > Arthropoda > Insecta > Lepidoptera > Pieridae > Colias > Colias nastes. Next base: position 2,821 of record CAJQZM010032686.1, on the reverse strand, counting down.
TTATGGGATTCTTCTATAAAAGAATACAAAGATAGAAACAAAAAGAACGATGCATTCGACGAAATTTCTCAAGCCCTAAATATACCCAAAAAAGATGTGGAAACTAAATCGAAATCGAATCCACCATCTTTTTCTCTTTTTTTATTAGAAATCCTATACATCAGATACAGAGAACACAACAACACTACCTCCTCGGGCAACATTTTAACGCAGACTGGCATGTGGACAACCTGTATTGATTTAAACATAGTTGCTAGCAACATTCTCGCCGTTCACCAACAATGTTGATCAACTGTTCCTAAACAAATGTTTACCATGAATACGGGGCTTTATGCTCTACCTATTTATTTTGCTTTATAAACAAGTGATACAACATAAATGCAGCTAATAAAAAAATATTCAATTCAAATGATTAATTTACATATTACCTATTGGCAAAATTGCATCGAAATCAATAATAATCAGAAAACACTAAAATAATCTTCTTTCTATTGCATGATAAACTTAGTCACCTGAGAAGCTTCGTCTTTAAATAATTCTCAATGTATTGTTAAACATTTACAATTGTAGCCAGTTAGCTCGTCATTATGCAGTTAAAGATAATTGACAATTTACTTGCATCTGTCTTGAGCTGGTAATTACTACGAATATGCGGAGAGCTGTTAATTTGTTTATGTCCTTTTTAACACCTACTTTCATTCTACATTCTTGAAACATTCAAAGATATTTAAGAAAAGGAAACTATAAGAAAAATAAGGAACTATAAAATTTTTACCAAAATAATGCTTCTGTATGTACATATTCCAAAACAATACATATACTAATCGAGTATATTGGCGCCATTCGTGTGACCTACGAAATTAATATGTATTTGCGTTCTCAGTCCTTCATTTTAAACTTCCAATAGAATAGATGATGAAAACAAATATATACGACCATACATTTAGTCCTAATATTAGCTATTGACAATCGAACTCAATGACTTTTTATTCATATAAAGTTATTTTGAATAGTCACTTTTATGGACCCAGGAATATTTGCTGAACCAACTAGTAGTTATAACAGTTCTGTTACTGTTATTCGAGGTCAAGATTTATTTAATAATAACCCGTTATAATGTCACACATTTGAATTGCTTTGTTCAGAATAACATTCCACTTTTTTAAGATTGTTAGAAAATAGTAGCTGTTATATTTCAACTTTATTTTTTAAAAAGAGTAGCATTTTCAAAGTAGATACACGATAGCTTTTAATAGTTCCTTTTAAGATATAAATGTGAAGCACCAATGAAGAGGTATTTTACACAAAATTACAGAAATAGCTAATAATAATCTTCCGATTCAGCTAAATATCGATAAGCAGATAGATTGAGACCTGGTACTTCACTAGCAAAAACTAAATCTGGATAAATTTATACTCAGAAATTAGAATTTATATTTGAATTAATGAATAGGTAGTTATTAAATTCAAATATCCTGAAATAAATAATTCAAAAAGGTTATTTCTATTCAGTATTGGATTTCAAATCAGCCCTCTTAAACGATGCAAAGACAAAATTTCGAAGTAACAGAGATGAATAATTAGATTAGGCATAATGATTAAACCTTACACAGAATATATCTCTCATACAAATGATTCATTCCTTATCAATTTCGGAAACATGAATACCATATACTGTGAGAAACATCTCATTATCAGTCATATTAATAAATGAGCTTTGGTGATTATTTTATGGGAAGTGATGAATCAGAATTTTAAATCAACTGGTAAATATAGTTAGAAGGACAAAGATGAAGCAGTAGTTTCGGATTGTTTTGTTATGTGAATAATGTATTAGAATTTGATTTGAATATTTGAGTGGAAGTAAAAGTAGAAGCGATGGAAAATAATAGCATTTTAGTTCGTTAATCGATTAGAATAGAATTGAATCCAAATTCATCGCAAAATAATGTATAGAGTTATGGGTACTGTAGTCTGTAAGTGTAATGGTAAATTATGTCAAATGTTCCTGGTCATTGTATCGTAGTCAATAATGTCTTACAAGGCTTGCAATATAATATTATGTAATTTAAAGGAGCCTGGAGGACTGATTAAAATTTCAATTTCAAAGTCAAATTATAAAAATTTAACTGTCTTAAATATTAATAGCATTACATCTTCCTTAAGCAACATTAAAACTGTTCTACTTATAAGTTGGAATACGTAATTACCAAGCAGGATAAAACTAAAACATCCTGTTTGTCTCGTGTAAAACAAGTCAATTGATTGCAATACGCAATATTTTAACGTCGTTCTACAATTAATACTCAATCAATTAATGATGACTAAGAAATACAATAGCTTATTGTGCATTTAGTTTATTTTTGCCGACGATATCCTAATCGAAAGAAAACAGGTCGTTCTTAAACCACAGACATTAAATTCATTTGTTTATTTTGTTATTTATATGTCAAGCAACTTAGCAATATCATCATGGGTCATACGATTTCACTTTCGATATCGTCGTATGTCATTGAGAAATTCTCTATTGAGCATCAAGGGAACAATGAAATCAAATTATGATTACAATGTATTAGAAAAAGTAGAGGTTAAAGTGAAGGTGTTCGTAGTGAATGTTTTGCAAGAACCAAACAATACACGACCGTGTGAAGGACTAATTCAAGGCGACCTTTCGAGCGCAATGAGTGACATTTAGTTGCCTATTATAGTCGCAACGCTATTAATAGACCGGGAGATATTGACACAAAATTTCGAGTCATTTGTAACAGGATGGCGGTTCTTAGTACGCAATGACAAAAAGAAAAATGATGGTGTGAACGCT
>CAJQZM010032685.1:0-14636 GCA_907164665.1 Colias nastes | reverse complement strand
CAGCGTACCCAAAGCTGGTCATTGGATATCGTCTCGGGCCAGTAGATACCGAGGATTTGACGAAGGCAGCGGTTCAGGAAAACCTGGATTTGCGAAGAGATGTTCTTTGTCACCTTCCACGTCTCGCAGGCATACAGCAACACGGTCTTGACATTGGATCGAAATATCTTTAGTTTTATTTTGCGGGTAAGTTTTCGTGATTGCCATATATTTCGGAGCTGTGCAAAGGTTCCTCGGGCCTTCGAAATCCTAGTGGCGACATCTTCTTCTGATCCTCCATTTTCCGACACTACACTTCCGAGGTAAGTAAACGAGTGAACGCGTTTAACGGTGTCTAATGTATGTATTTATTACTATATGTTAGTTATTATAAATGGCAACGTAAAGTCTACCTTGCGGCGTCCATCTTAATAATAAAGCCATGTATCCATCATCCAAACCTATCGTATGAAGAACAGTTCTACACAGACTACAACAGACCAACGATATTGTGACGATATTCCAGTCGTGTAAACGAGCTTTTCACGTTAATATACTCTGTACGTTAACGCAAAAGCACGTATGTCCCCTTCACGAAACGAGCGCTTATGTAAAACTAGTGCTGAAATAAAACCGCTTTAGAATTATGCTCTACACGTATGTAGTAGAGTATCCTTCCTATTTACTAGAATGTGTTTTATTCAAGTGGCGCGCTTGCATTTACATTTAAATGATTCCAGTTGATGGTGAACAATGTTTAATTTTTGGAGTGTCATTTTAACGTTGTAACATTAGAGTAACTGACATCGTGTATTTTGTTTATGATCGTACCTATTAAGATTTTTCAACTACGGATTCTATGCGATTTTAATTAAAAGTCAGAGTCATTTTCATTATCACTATATCACTAGGTATGTAGTATAAAATAAGTTGCTTCTTACTGATTGTACCACTATCTATTTTATACCAATCCGAAGGGAGGGTTGCTCCGTAGAAAATAATTATGTGTATTCAAATACCTGGACATGCTTGATTATAGAAACATCTTGATATTCACACCGAAATAAAACCCTCGAGGCCTCGAATTAAATTGATCTAAAAACATTAGCAAGCGTATCATAGAGTAATAAACAACCATCCATCCTCCCAGTCTTTCACCTTTAAAAACTGTTATTATTTCATCAATGCGCCCAAAAATATCGACAATATTTTTAGGTTTAGAGACATTTATTTCAAAGTATATGCCTAATTTATACGAACGAACTGGAGGTCCTATTGAACTACACATAAAAATGTATACTAACATTATAAGTACATCAAGGAATAACTAGTCAATTACATATAAAAAAAAATGTGTGCGTGTACTAGTGTACACACGTAAGAAGTGAAACTTCTTTATGACCTTATTTTTCAAAAAATAATTTACTATATGCAACTTTACAGAAATACGTCGAATCATGCGTGGTAGGGATAAGAAAAAGATGGCGCGTAACGGAAAAATGTCACGCGTAACGAAAAAATGTTACACTAAATTTTTTTCCAACCCCGATAAAGAAGTATCACTTCAACAATACACATCACATTTTACAAACATAATCTTAAATAGCAGCGTAATATAGCAATTATTTACAGTACCAATGCAAACTGCTACACTAAATACCGTCCTACGTTTCACAATTGCTAAACAAACATCGTGAGTGCTTTAATTAATTACTATACAAACACATATATCAGAGTTGTTACATAAATTACAAGATGGTTACTTGGTTTATCCTGTTTGGATATGTCAAGCTAAGGTTGGAGATTTTGAAATGTAACGTAGCATTTGAAACGCATGAATAATTTTTATTTTGAGTTGGTCCCGCGTTTTCGTTTTTCTAGTCATTACTCTTTTATTTTAAAACTAGCTGTGCCCGCGACTTCATCCGCGTGGAATAGTGACTGCATAGTAGTTACTCCTTAATTTTTATTGAATAAACACGTACTACCATAAATAATTAAAAAAACTTTTAGTAAAATTTATTACTAAACTGAGCTAAAAAAATAAATGCCTAATTAATTTTCTACGTAAAATTTATTTTAAATTATGTCATATTATTTTTAGGCACCAGGAGGGAAAGGAGCAAATTTATTTTCCTTCATTCCTTGTATGGATGTTTTTGACAATATATTGTGCAGCAAATGAGTGCCGAGACAAACGTCAAAACGCAAAGGAATAGAATCCGCTATCGATACTAATTGACATTTAAGCGTACTGATGATGTTTTGCTAAAGATTTGTTCACCCTACCAACGACGACGACGATCACGAACAAAATTTTCATCCAGTCGCAATTTAATAAAATTGTGCAAAACACATCATACGCTTATGACAATTAGTATCGTAGCGGATTCCTTCTATTCCTTTGCGTTTTGACGTTTGTCTCAGCGCTCATCTTTCCTGTCTCGCGCCTGTAGTAACTTAACCGTTTAGACTGTGCAATAAGAATTAAATAAATAAAAAAACCCAACGCAACGAAGAAAAGTGCATAGAAAAAGGAATAAATAATTTCACAAACTTCCCAAAGATCTTTAAAAATAAATACCATTTTAAATATTTATAAAAATAAAAAAAACAAAGTCGTCGGGGCTGCCATACCATCATTATCATAATACATATCATAATTTTAAAGATCGTCGGGAAGTTTGTTAAATTATTTATTCCTTTTCCTTCATTGCGTTGGGTTTTTTTTTTAATTTTTAAACTTCGGTTTCTTATTGTCATGTAATATTTTCAAGTGAGCGAGACCTACCTTTACCTCCATAATACATTCCTACATCATATTGATATCTAAAAGTTTGTTGCTCCTTGACATCTTTTAAGTTGGGCCGTAACCGTGCACAAATTGTAATGGACCACAGTGGCAAAAGAAGTGGTATATTTAAGAAAAAAATTGCCAAGCGCCGCGCCAGGCCTATGTGGCTTTGAGTAGAATTCAAAATTTCCAGGGTGTGGCTATCCTCTCGCTCCCATATCCCCCTCTTCTTTCACAGACTTTCAACCTTTCCATCCCTAGTAAATGGCAGAACCGATTTTGATGTAAACCATATTATCTAATTGTACCTATATGTACACGACATAATTATCCTGTCGTTTGATGCTCCATTTGGTTTATTTATCTAACCACTGTCACCCCTCAAGTGTAATAAACGGATGAACCGATTTCGATAAAACATTACTAATTGTAATTCACACGTTGCTCTTTCATATTTTGATATGCCGCTTGAGATATTATTTGACCACATTCGATTATTGTTCATTCCCACTTTTACCGCTGTAATCTGTGCTGTAATCTAATAAATGGAAAACCCGATTTAGATAAAAATAGAACTATAACTGTACTTCACCCGTTATGCACTTTCATTTGATATGTCACTTAGGTATACTTGATAACAATCGTTTCTTTCATTCCAACTTTTACCCATATATAGGTATAGTAAATGGATGAACCGATTTTGATTAAATATGTCCAATTATACTTTACACGTCATGCCCTTTCATTTCATATGTCACTTGAGTCAAAATTCATTTTTTTATTACCTACAACTTTTATACCGTATATCAAATAAATGGATGAACCGATTTTGATAAAATTTGACTTATTGTTACTGATAGGTCGTTCACTTTCATTTAATATATCACTAAAGTATATTCGATAACTTTAGTTATTTTCATTCCTACTTTTATCTAGGTATAATAAATGGATTAACCTATTTTGATACAGTTTATCTAAGAACCAGCGTCGGAAAATATGCTGCCTAACAAAAAAACCGCATCTAATTAGGTACCTGCTAGCGAGCTACGGTGGCACAAACAGATACACACACAGACACACATAGCGGTCAAACACTTATCACCCATCTTTTTGCGTCGGGGGTTAAAAATATTATAATACGACATAATTTAAACGACATTTTATGTATAAAATTTACCTAAAAATAAGCATAATTTTAATTCGACCCCTCCCCCCCCTACCTCAGCTTACCCCCCCACCCCCACCCCACCCTTGGGGACTTTCGATATGATCACCTGGACATTTTATAGAAATAACTGTAGCGTATAACAGATAACTTACGTTTTATCGTACACTGTATAATAGTGTAGCATAGAATGCCTTAGCAAATGTTCGCCGTGAATACTTAACCGATTGACATGAAATAAACACTAAATGTTAAATGAAGATTACCACAATATATTAGTGAAAACCGCATTTAAATCGGATAAGCCGTTTCTGAGATTAGCGTGTTCAAACATACAGACAAACAGACAAACAGACAAAAAAAATTTTAACGACAGTTATGGGTTTGGGATCGATTTAGTAATAACCCCTGCTAATTTTTTTTTACATATTTTCATTGTACAGACACCACTTTTCTAGAATTTTATTATATGTATATGTATATTGATTAATTATATAATTAAAAAAAAAATATCATGAAAGGAATGTTACGGTGATCGAACGGGGTACGCTAATGCTCTTTTGAAATTTATATCTGGATCTCAAAGTCTAGTTAAAATATCGGTTTTAAAACATTAAAAGTTAAAACTAAAAAGTTTAAGAAATGTCGTATTAATTTAATTTATAGTGAAGAAGTGTAGGAAGAATTTTATAAGAGCTTTTTATAGTAGGTACATAGTATTATTATTATGATCTATCAAAAGTACATTTTTTGTATGCATTGTTTATTACGTGTACTAAACGGTAAACACTCAAGTTGTACAGTACCTACAACTTGTACCCAATAATCTAGGCTTAAAAGTTAATTTTTAATTTTACGATACTTCTCATATATTACCAAACTTTGGGCTAGACCTTTTTAAGTCCAGTGTAAACTTGGTAAGCCTATTGTTATTATATTCATATACGAAAACCGGACTTTCATAGAGAAACTCCACGAGAACACTAAAAAAAAACACCCGAGATCATAATTAACATAATAAAGGAAAGGAAGAATGAGATGAATATATATCCATTTTAAAGCTTATAAATATATTTAGTAATTAGTAACTAGCTGTGCCGCGCGGTTTCACCCGCCTTGCTCCGCTCCTGTAGGATGATGATTTAATATAGCCTATAACCTTCCTCGATAAATGGACTATCTAACACCGAAATAATTTTTCAAATCGGACCAGTAGTTCCCGAGATTAGCGCGTTCAAACAAACAAACAAACTCTTCAGCTTTATAATATTAGCATACATTAGTATAGATTTAACTGGAATTTTAAAACGCATAGGTAATAATAATTTACAAAAAACTTTTTTACACGCCTTACCGCTAGATCTTATATATAAAATTCTCGTGTCACAATGTTAGTCTGCATACTCCTCCGAAACGGGTGGACCGATTCTCATAAAATTTTCTGTGCATATCGGGTAAGTCTGAGAATCGGCCAACATCTATTTTTCATATGTACCACGGGCGAAGCCGGGGCGGACCGCTAGTTTTTGTATAAAATTTTTTGTCTTTATGTCGAAAAAGTCTCAATTCATTAACATAAAATTCTTATGGGTATATCTATTAAGAAACAGTTGCATTTTCATAGAACACTTGGGATAATTTCTGAACGCTATTGCTTTTGAAATAATGATTTGTCAAGGCACAATTAATTAATACTTCGAAAGATTCTCAGTATTTTACTTTCATTATATCACTATCATTAAGAATATCTCCGGTTCTATGGAAAGTATACATAATTTATTTTATACTGGGAACATTCTAGTTTCACGACGGTACAAGAAATAATGTTTGCTTTATTATCAAAGTGATAGTTGAAGCAAATTTATTATATAGCAGGAAATATTATTTGCTCTGTCGTATCTTTTATTTTGAAATAGTCTTCAATATGCTTGAAAATATTTTACGGTGATTTAAATTCATTTTTAAGATAAATAGTAAATGTTTTTTTATATAAGAAGGATCGATTCTGGGTACGTAAGGGATTTCCTGAACCTTTTAGAAAATATTGGTACCAGTTAGCAAGCAACATATTGATGAGACTACTATTAATTTTTTCGAGTGAATAAATTAGTAGTTAATCTCTCTATAATCTCTATAAATAGAAAAATGTTCTGGCAAGTATATCTGGGATAATTAACAGACAGACATAAAGTTATTATCATTTTTCATCTTTGTGTTTTGTTAGAATATTCCTGAAATATTTTTTCAATGTACAATAATAAAAGAAGCTTATTTAAATAGACTACAGGCCCATGTTGAAAAATTTATGGTTCATTTGAACCAAAATCAAATGACCAAATTTACTCCGGCAATTGTTGGAAAATAAAAATAAATTAGAGACAAGGGGAAAAAATCTCTACCTGTACTTTCGAATTCTCATCTGCACTCAGGTGGACAGCTTACAAGTCACGGCATAGTGCTGAATCTTATTATTTTATGCTCCTATATCGTTCTAGATAGGTCACCTGGTGGTTCAAATGACCCATAAATTTTTCAACATGGGCCTGTAGTCTAAAACAAAACAATATATGTTACAACATCAATAACACGCCAAGCATAGCAGAGTTTTGCACTCCTTAATCAAGATCTTCAACACAGATACCATATGAATTACCAAGGAAGCATAACATCATAATATATAATTTGAAAATCTTAAAAGGACGAGGACACGTGAGGCGGGTTGATCCCCTGAGTCGTTATGCCACAACAAAGGATTTTGGTACAAATTGAGGTACAATACAGTACCTTGTTAGGCTGGTTATAGACTAACGATAGTTGTATTGTATACTAGTTGCAAAGTAATAGAAAGTATGGAGTCATTTGTGAGAAATATTAGCTGACTATATTATTTATTTATGAAAACAACACAGTTTTCAATATGATTGACTTAATTGTGTTTACAATACGCCAATTACTTGCTCAAGAAATGTTGAATGAATACAAGGCTTAAATTTGATTTTGCATCTGCGTACATGTAATGTGGCAGGATCTCAAGAACTCAAAAGAATCTTTACACAATTAGTTAATAAGTTATCATAAAAATGCTCTGAGTCCAGTGTTTTCCATTCACCTTTTCAGCTTAACAAAATTATATATACGACATAGAAAACGCCGCGTTCACCCGCTCCTAACCGGACCGCTTACGGCTATTTAGTTTTAATTACAACCCCTTTCAAATTATGGTAAAATATGAAGTTATTTCTAGGTTACAGTAAACATAAAGTATAGCGCTGAATTGTCGAAATTGGAGTTTCCTTTGAGGTTAATATTCCTTCAGCATATAGAGTCCAGAAACATTCATTGAAAATGGTAAATAAACTTTAATTACAAATACACAATTAATGGGTGTAATGAAATGGTTTTTGATAAGCTTTACTCGGTTTATTAAAACTGTGTTACAGACTGGTTTAGCCGTTTTTGAGGGATTGAGGATCAAACATAAATAATATCTTAAATCGTAATTTCGTAATGTTAAATAAAATGGAGTATGTTAAGATGGTCATTCGTTTTTTACTTTGCAATTATTATCAAATGTAATAATATAAGGTACGTGTTTCGAATAATTTGTTCCAGGAAAACAATTACGGCAAGTGAAATTTCTAGAAACAAACTTTGCGCTAATTTGCAATCAGAGGTTTTTCAAGTAACAAAATCTAACAGAATACCATTTTGATTGTTTTATTAGAAGAATCAAGCTAATTTTAAATCATATTTATTTGTGAAGCATAGATAACATAAAGATCAGACATCGAGTCGCTAATCCTTTTAATCCTAGCAACAAAATAAATAAATTTCATTCATTCATTTATTCATTTATTCATTCATTCATCTCGATTATAAACGCTTTAACGAAAGTTGGTAGCAGCATCTTGGCATTTTATGTCCAGCTTCTGCGCTAATATGTATATTGTTAGATTCATACTGTCTTTGTATTCTTTCAATATCATAATGGAACTTTTGTATTCTTTTTTCCCCTTGCGAAACGGATCTTAGTTGTTCATTAATGTACTAGCTTTCCGCCCACGGCTTCGCCCGCGTTTTCAAATGAAAACCCGCATAGTTCCCGTTCCCGTGGGATTTCCGGGATAAAACCTATCCTATGTGTTAATCCAATTTACCGTCTATATGTGTGCTAAATTTCATTGTAATCGGTTCATTAGATTTTGCGTGAGTAACAAACACACACACATCCTCACAAACATTCGCATTTATAATATTAGTAGGATAGGATATAAATTTACCATAAAATTTCTTACAACTGTTATTACACTAATTAAAACCGAACTATTTAATGAAAATTCGTAAAAACCTCTCTTAAAATTTACTACACCGTTTATTTATCATCCACGATCAATTTATTTGTAAAATAATCCAACGTTCCTTTAATTAACACCTTCCCAATTAATTTTTGTTTGTTCCAACGAATATTGAAAAGCCGAAATAATGTATTTAATGAATATTTGAAATAACTTGACTTTGCGTGGGCTAAGAAAGTGAAATCATTGTTTAGTATTTATTAAATGTTATTAATTATTTTATAAGTAATTAGCTTTCCGCCCGCGGTTTCGCCCGCTTTGTCTAAAACATAATAAATTATATACTAAAACCTTCCTCTTGAATCACTCTATCTATTAAAAAAAACCGCATCAAAATCCGTTGCGTAGTTTTAAAGATTTAAGCATACATAGGGACATAGGGACAGAGAAAGCGACTTTGTTTTATACTATGTAGTGACTATTTACAATAATTCTTATTACAGGAGCAAACAATATGTAATTTACGCCAATTAATCTTCATAAAACAAATTATATTGTCTAAGGGCCGATTTTTTAATGCTTGGATAAAACTTATTCGTCGAATAATGTATAAAACTACCATTTTAAAAACGTATTCTAATTGCCCGTATTTGACAGTTTACGTGACATTTTAATATTATCGTGTAATACTTTATTGGACGGATAAAATATATTTAAAAATCAGCCCTAAAACAAATGGAAAAAGTAACACTGTCCGTTTAAAGTGTCTCAACATCGAGTCTAAAGAAATCGGTTTCCTACGCACATGTCGGTTACATACAAACATACAGATGAAGCTAATATAAGCGTGTTAAAAGATGGGCTTCTATAAATCGGTCAAGTACGAGTCGGATCTGCCACACTTAAGGGTTCCGTACAAATAAGCTAAAAGAGCAACTGCAAAACAGTCGGTCATCCAATTTTTGACCGAGCCAACCGCGACTCAGCCGTGATTTTTTTTAAGGTTCCGTACGGTAAGAATAAACCGCGACCCTTTCACTAAGACTTTTCGGTCTTCGATCGCGTACCCCGTGAAGAAATATGACCTCTAAATGTACTAAGATAAAGTTCAAATTTCCAATATACAAAACTGGATGTTATTACGGGACATTCCAACTCGGTAATTACAATTGCGTAATACGCAAATAGCGTTATAATAATATTGTTATGTACTTTTAGTTACATTTTAATTATATTTAGATAATCGATCAAAGGTTTCTGAATGAACTTTAGAAAATTATTACTGCGATCGCCTCCTTGGTACAGTGGTTGACGCGTGAGCGTAGAACCGAGAGGTCCTGGATTCGATTCCCGGTGGAGACAAAGAAAAAAAAATGTCTCGGTCTGGCAGGACACAGAAGGCTGATCACCTACTTGTCCCTAAAGAAAATCGATCAGTGAAACAGATGTATAATGCATCTGCCCCTTACCCCACTAGGGGACATGGGAATTCACACTTTGTTACTGCGAAACGGCTAGTCTAGTGGGAAACTAACAGTGATGGAGATATTTTAGCTCCTAGCTGATATAAACAACCTTAAAGTAATGCTTTAATTATTACATTATGTAGGCTTCATTCATAAAAGAAACTAAATGACTAAAATTTAAAATAAATTATACCACAAATTTCTCCTTTAAAAACCATTACCGCGAATTATATTTTTATTTTTAAATACAAAATACAGATACAAAACAGGCAAAAGGGCTATAAATTAATTTTCTCTTATAAGACCTTTTTAAATGCGAATTTCACAAAGGAGCCTGTTTATAAATATTTTACCGTCGGTAGGCGTAAAATATTCATCCTATTATTTAAAAATAGAACTCGTAATACTTATTTTCTTAATTTCGTTTTGTTTTAGAAATGTTTGGAAAAAAACAATTTTATAACTCTTTGTATTTGTATGAAAGTTATATATTAAATTATAAATTAGTATTAACTTATGCATAATGACCTGATTTAAACTGAGTAGAAAATACTTTAAATAACTGTTTCGTTTATTGATATTTTTAAACAAAATATTGGCAATTCATGGATGAGGATTGATTTTAATTTTTAACATAGAGAATGTAATGTTTTTAAAACCAATATAAACAAACATATATTTCGTATTAATCATAATTTACATGTGTGATAGAAGATGTATAATTAATTGCCTATATTAAAAATCAGAGAAAGCGACCACGCTCGCTGTCTCAATCTTTAATTTCTAAATGTATAATACTAGCTAGCGTAACATAAAACAGAAGATAATATTATGTATATTACCTATACAATAAAACATCTACGAATAATCTATTAGTTTGTACAATAAATATTTCAAATAAACACATACCTATAAAACACTTGTTCACTTTCTAACAAAAACTATTTTAAAGTCACAAAAATTGCTACAACAAGATGTAAACATTAGTACAAAGCCCCGAGGATCGCTCCAATAGATTTCTATTATATTTATACGTACTATGAAATAAGACAAAAGATAACCCAAGCTATTTGTTGAGGCATGTTTACTTTCCTGTCTCCAAGTTTGTCAACGTTAGGAAAACGTATTTCGGCTAGTTCAAAGAAAAATGATTTTAGCCGATTTCACGATTGATTGGATGTTGTTTTATGAAATCTTATTAAGCTATTATAATCTTGGATATTGGGATGAATTATTAGATCGGAAATTTGGGAAGGACAGGAAATTAGAAAGGGATAAATAAGATTACGTTTAGAGTTCGTTTCGATGAATTAATCTTTGCTTACGGTTATTTTAATTTAGGGTAAACGTAAATAAAAAGGTATTAAAATAAATATATGATGAAGGGCAGTAAATATAAAATAATAATAAATAAATATATCTATAGGTAGTGCTGCTATCATTCAGATGATGAAAGAATTAAGTTTTTTTTTTTACCAAACAATAGCTCATATTAACTGTGATTATAATCAACGGATAGTTAGATTTTTAACTGAAAACAAAAATATTATTTAAATCAAGAAAATACGAAGCTCTAATCGATATAAAACATCCGATATTCGTTTCTTATCATAAAATATCGTCAAAAGCACATCAATATTTCTTATTCCAGAACTTAACAATATTCAATTCTAAAAGTTAGCGGTGATTTCAATTTGTCAGAGCATCATAAAAACGGCCTTTGGGCATTGAAGTTGGATTGGCCAATGTACCGGTTCAGGAATTTTAATAATTGCGTTGGTTATTAAAATTCCATTCGTTGGCTCAGAAATTTGTAGCAATTATGCGGTATAATATTATGTTCTGCCTTAAAGCAGTATTATTTCCAGTGTGTAAAAGTGACAGCGCTATATAGGTCGTCTAGCTCCATCACTTTCCCACGCTGGATATAATACTGCTATAAGATATATTGTCTGGCTAACGAAAGATGAGACTGGAAAAAGGCGGCAAATTCAAAAAATCAACATATGGCAACTTAGGTTATAGTTGGAAATATAGTTTTAATACTTTTATTTATTATTTTCTCTTACGAGGAAAAAAAATCAACAAACTCTTCATCTTTATAATATTGTTTTATGTAATATACTTAGTACAGTTAAGTGATACAGATAGACAAAAAATAACACCGAATGAAAGCAAGAAAAAACACAATAAAAATACAATTAAAGTTTGTTTAATCAATCTAAAAATTCAACCGCGAGTGAATAGTAAGAATCACTATCATTATCTCTGACTCTTATTATGAACCCTTCCATTTCTGCAGTTATTCCATCTCGTTTTTTATACTATCTTCAACACGAATAACATGGTCCGGTCATAGAAGAAATCTCGTCAAGATACTGATTTTGTGTCTTTAAACATTTTGAACGAAACAGATCATTCAATTTTTTTTATTGTTGCTTGAATAGTTTATAACTGGACTATTGGTATCATCCATGTTACCTGCAAAATAATAAATATTAAACAATGCAATCAAAATGAATAGTATCAAAATATCAAAGTCACACTTAACAATGCATTGAGATATTTCACGTAAACACTCTTGTTTTTCCTTGAAAACTACATCTCTTTCAACTTGTTTCTTTTCAAATTTACTAATCATAGTAAAAAGAACCTTTTTTAAGTCGCATTTCAATGTTTTCGTCTCGTTTTCAATTAGAAATCACTAAAATCGCGGAAATAATTTTCACTTTGACACATCAACAACTCAGGTTTTAATGACAATTACGTAATTATAAGTGTTGCCATATAAATTTTCGAAATAAAAAGCCAGTCTCATCTTTCGTTAGCCAAACTCTAGTAACCCTGAAGAAGACTTGGTTCCTAGTAATTTCAACACCATTTGACATTGATCAAACGTTTCACGTTTTTCTTGGAAGCTAGGTGCTATTCTGGGAAATAACACTTGGCTTAAAGCTGAACACTTCTTGTTACTGGATAGGTACGAAAATTATTCAATTATACCTAAAATTATGTTAACGGAAGGTTTCGTTTTGCTTACAAGTTATAATGATTTGACGATGCTTCTAGAATCTAATGAAGCAATGTGTCCCCACTCCCATGTGTCGTATTCAGATTATAATACATTTTTTGTTTTATTTTTTTTTTAATGATAAAATACGTGTTGTCTGTGTATAGCCAATATATGGCTTATTTGAACTTCTAAACTTTCTTAATTGGCGAAATAAAACGCAACGAACTCAGAAAAATATACCACCTCACTATAATTTTAAATTGTGATTTCAGGATTTCCTTGCATGCTTCGGGCGTATTTAATTAAACTTTTCGTTAAATTCTGAAAATTTCCAGAGAATTCGACGCGTATTATCTCTGTCTCTCCATCGTATTACTTACTAGCTGTTCCCCGCGGTTTCACCCGCATTGCTCCGCTCCTGTTGGTCTTAGCGTGATGATATATAGCCTATAGCCTTCCTCGATAAATGGGCTATCTAACACCGAAAGAATTTTTCAAATTGGACCAGTAAAATTCCTGAGATTAGCGCGTTCAAACAATCAAACAAACAAACTCTTCAGCTTTATAATATTAAGTATAGATTGTTAGAGCAAGAGGCAACCACTTCATGACGTAAATAGCAAGCAAAAATAACCATACCTACTTCTATCAAAAGATAACATGTTCTGCTTTTCTGGCTTCGTTTGACATATTATTTCTATGTTTTCGGTGACAGTACATAGAAATTTCTTTATCTATAATGACAAAATAAGAATAGAGTTAAACAAATTCTGTTCTTTTTGTTTTCCTTATAATTAGCTATCTTCAAATAAAGCTATGCTGAAATTATTAAAATATATTTTTAATATAGGTATAATTAATTAATATATAAATTAATATATAATTAATTATAATTGATAAAAAGTTTAGACTGAAAACAATACATAGATAAACATAGTAAATAGACATTCACATTATTAATGCCAAGAGAGAATTACGTTAGTATCATCTTGTATTTAAAAGAAGCATTACAAATACGATGTCACTGTCCCTATTACCGATTAATACCTAGGCTTACAGGGAATTTATTTGCAACATTTAGTGATTAACCTCTTTTTATATGTCACACTTATAAATATAACACAATATGTAAAATATACGTATACTACAAACTAAAATAAAATTAAACCTAATTTTAATTGATATCGAGTATCTTGTTCAAAAACTGCAAACGCCTTCGCTTCCACGCGATAGCTTTTTATGAGACACATACCTATCACATACATCATATTTAAACTGACATACAAATTGTATGAAAAATAACAACACGAATATTATCATATCGTGATGTACAAGCATTAAATGTAATCATCATAATAAATTGAGAATATGTGACTTCGTAACCGTTTCATAATATTAGCTTTAGTAAGTCAAACAAAAGCAATCCAGCCAACAATTTAATGCAAATTCCTATTGACGTGTCTCCGGCTTAAACAACCGTAGAGCAAAAAGTTAAATTGAATATAAATCTATTCCGCCAAGTGCTGCAAACTTATTACAAATCCCACACGGGAATATACCCCTTATCCCCTTGAAGTACGGGTCAAAATGACAGCACATAATATCGAGCAAGGGTTACGCCAGGGTGGTATTATTTATTCAAATGAATAAGTTAGTAACCAATTACATTGGAAGTTCCCGGTGGAATAAATACAACTATTTTGTAAGAATTCTGCCGGAACTATCCTAATGTCTTGACAATGGCATTTCTATTTATGGAGACAACTCTTCTATTTGCTTAACAAACTTTTCTAGCCTTGAATAGTTTATAAATAGTTTGGAAAATCCAAAAGTGCACGCCTCATAATTTTTTTTTAATAATTATTTATTAATTATTATTTTTGTTTATTTAATAACAATTAAACCACATCGAATCAGACCCTGA
>CAJQZM010032684.1:0-19479 GCA_907164665.1 Colias nastes | reverse complement strand
ATTATGTTTAGTATTGTTATTCTTTCAGAAATTCCCTTTATTTCATCAATTCGGTTAGCGAGATTCTTTTTAACTAAAAATCCCACACCATACTGACCTTGTGTCTCACCTTTATAATATAGGATATAGTTTCCGTAATCATTAATTCCTTCTCCATATCTTCTCATTTCACTTATTCCTATAATATCCCACTTAATGTTTGCTAGGGCTAATTCGAGTTCAAGGCGTTTCTCCGTCGTTCGTAATGATCGAGCATTAAAAGTAGCTATATATATATCTGATGTAAGTGTTTTTGTCTTTAGAGGGTCGTGGTCATTTTCCCCCACGATGACCGGTCGGCTTGGGGGAGGTTGTTTCGTTTCTTTGTTAATTTGATTTATATTTAGTTGATGTTTCCGATCACCGGTGCTTAGTTGCTATTGTTTCATTACAGTCGGGCTTGAAAAGGAGTTAGAGCGAATCCTCATCATGTCAAATGCATTTTTCCTGCTTGTTGATGCTGAGGTCAATGTTTGTTGTTTCCTAGGTTGCACGTCTTCTTGAGGGGAATACGAGGTTTCTCTTTTTCTTTTGTCTTTAGAGTTTGGGTTTTCTTTTACTACGAGTTTATCATATTTTATGTAGGCAAAGTTCCCCTTTTCCCTCTCTTCCCTTACCTTAGATTGTAGTGCCTTCCTCTTTTCTAAAGTTTCTTTTGAGTAATCATTGGTTAAATATAATTCCTTTGGTTTCTTTTTGTTTTTCATAATCTCACTCTTCCGCCATCCGCTAACTAATGAGAGCACTATTGGCCTTGGTTTATTATCTTTATTTCCTTTCCCGATGCGATAAATTTTATTAACGTCCCGATCTTCCAAAGTAAAATTCAATTCATCTAAAAAATGTCTTTTTACGTTGTTAAGCAAGTCTTGTATAGATTTCTCGTCTTCCTTCAATCCATGTATAATAATATTATTCATTTTCTTTTCCCGCTCTAAATTTTCAACTTTTTTTTCTAAATTTTCTACCTTATTTTTCAAAATTTTATTTTCTTCCAAAATAGGTTTTAACTTATCATCCATTTTTTCCATTATAGTATTTGTTAATTCCACTGTTTGGTTTTGCATTTCGATTTCCATTTTCTCAAATAAAAGTTGGAATTGACCTTCCATTTGTGAAATTACAATAAACAATTTTAGATTATGGGGAAATTTAATTTATATTATGGCAACACTTAGTTTGACACAATCAGTTGTTAAGGTGACAGTTGACACTATTACTTGCTCTGTGGTTGACACTTGACAGTTAACGTCTATTCGTCCTAGTGACAAGTTGTCTGTTAGAATGAGTTGTAGTTTCTTACGGTTGTCAGGGTTCTTCGTGATTATAATTTCCTGGATCTTCGTTATATTTCGTGGATATGTGATGTCTATTTATTACGCACACTTAAACTCACTTATATGATAACTTGAACGTAAATTCTTGTGAACACTGTTGGTTTTTACTATTAATTTTAATACTTTTTCGGAGTGTCGGTTACTATGATGTTTACGTGACAAGCGCCGGAACCGGAAAATTCCCATCGCCGTCGCCCATTTACTAAATGGTAAATCCTTGGTAATATTTAAAGATTTAACTTTAAATATTTTTTCAAATTCATAATGTACTAAATTAAAAAGATTATTAAACATTTCACAAGGACTATTAGGAAAGGGTTGATCATTTAGTACGGGCAGGTTTTTATTAATATTATTCCTAAATTTATTAATGCCTTTTTTAGTTATAGGCCTAACATTAATCCTTTTAAATGTAGGTATGCAATCCCATTCAAAAACTACTTTCTGGCCACAATTTAAGGTCAGGCCAAAAAAATGTAACATTTCAATGGACTATATTGACTCTTTTCCCGACCACCGAGGAGGAAGAGTCTGGAAGCGCGTTTTTTTTACGTCGAAAAGCAGGGCTGAAATGTTCTGCAGTGTGCTTCCATTGTTCTGGAGTCTGGGAAAAGAGCCAATAGCCATTATATGTATAGTAAGGAGTACTGAAAAATAGTACTCACTTCAGAGCGCTGTAAAACCTTAGCTATTGACGTAATGAAAAAATGTTGTATATAAAAGTTGTTCCTCGAAAAACAATCTACAAAAATAGTCTTATATCATTTCTTCGTAAAATGATAAAAAAAAGTTTTATTGAAAAATATAAATAGCTCTAATTTCTGAACATTTTCGCTTATAACTTTTTTATTTATAGTTCTACGACAAAAAGTTACTGTATCAAAGTTGTAGAGAATTTAATTTGCAACAAATAATGTTAACATTGTTTTATTATCAGATAAATAGTTTAAGAGATATATCGTTAAAACCATTTCAACCGCTATTTTCAAGATGGCGGCCATGGGACAAGGGTGGCGACCCCACAAACTTGGTTTTAGCTTCACACTGACCCCCCCTACACATCAAAAAAATAAAATTGCGTCCTCTAAAAACGCAAGGTCAGGCCAAAAAAATGTAACATTTCAATGGACTATAATAGAAGCGAGAGTAGCATTCAATTTTGTATTACATAACTTGATTCTCATTCTTTTTTTAGCGTATATTATATAAGGTAAAGTGAAGAAGGAATAAATATAATGCTGAAATAAACAGAAAGAGCAAAAAAACATATTAAAGACTAGCTGTGCTCCGCGGTTTTACCCACAGTACTCCGATCCTGTTAGTCTTAGCGAGATGATATATTATAGCCTATAGCCTTCCTCGATAAATGGGCTATCTAACACCGAAATTTTTCAAATCGGACCAGTAGTTCCCGAGATTAGCGCGTTCAAACAAACCAACTCTTCAGCTTTATAATATTAGTATACATATGATATAATATAGATAAAGAAGTCCTAATAAAATAAAGAATAGGGAATAGAATTTTCGCTCAATTCGGCTTATGGTATTTTTCATTTCAATACTCAGACCTATCAAAATAATATAATGATCTAATATGACCGACATAAGAAGTCCATCACGTATTATAACCCTCATTTTCTACGAACATAACACGCAATTAATTTCGCCATTATAATTATTAATATCCGTATTATATTTTGCTTAGAAATCTCTATTATAAATTGAACTAGGTCAGAATGGTAATAAAAACATGCAATTGTTATGCAAACTAATGAATCAGATTTGTTTTAAATAGTTCTATTACTTCTAGTATTGAAAAATTCCTTAGTACTTGAACTATAAATAAATGCTTGTGTTAAAACTTTTCTCCTAGAGGCAATTAATCTTTTATTTTGTAACGATTTCATTTTAAACCACATAATTATAAATCTGCATTTTAATAATGTACATTCAGACGTGATATTATATTTATAATTCAAAATAACAAAATAATGGTTTGTAAATATGAAAAATTAACTTATCTGAAACGGTACGAAATGAGAGCCTCTTTCATTTATAAATTGTTATTCCATAAGGACTTTTTTGAACCTACCTGAAAATTATATATTGTTCACTTTATTTTCCTTTCTTTTTCGTCAGTTGAACAGATTGCCTGGTAGAGATTGCTGCTTAGCAATAAGGCTGCCTCTTGTACAAACTATGCCTTTTTGTATTTGTAAAGTGTTATAAATAAATAAATAAACACTTGCGTAGAGCATGATTAAATTTAATAGAGATTAATAAAACCAAGTTTGAGAACCACAGTAATCTATGACTGTCTAAGCCTAAATGTTTATATAAGTTCCTTATACAATTCTATTCATGTTTAATATAATAGGTACTTATTTTAAATAGAGGTGATCAATGATCATTATTGTACGAGAATTCATGCAAAATGCAGTGTAAAGGATTTATAGTTCTTGCGTTTTTCATTTTCATTATTTACGTGCAGGTTTGGTGTTTTCAAATTTCTTATATATATCAATTAATGTGGTTTGTAGTAACTAAGCAAAAAAAATACATTTACATATATACCTACTAATATTATAAAGCTGAAGAGTTTGTTTGTTTGTTTGAACGCGCTAATCTCAGGAACTACTGGTCCGATTTGAAAAATTATTTCGGTGTTAGATAGCCCATTCATCGAGAAAGTCTATAGGCTATCCGCTATATATCATCACGCCAAGGCCCAAGACCAAGAGGAGCGGAGCAACGCGGGTGTAAGTTACACGAAAACATTTAAGACTAGCTGCGTTACACCGTGTAACGCAGCTAGTCTTAAATGTTTTCGTGTAGACTACTTTATTTCATAGGCGTCTTTTTTTTATGTGAAGAGCAGGCAAACGAGCAGACGAGTCATCTGATCATCGTCGCCCACTTGCACCCACAATACCAGGGGTATGGCGAGTGTGTTGCCGGCCTTTAAGGTGTACAGGTGTACGCTCTTTTCTTGAAGGTCCCCAAATCGTAACTCATTGGAAACACTGCCGGCGGGCATTGGAAACTTCTTTTTGTTCCGAAGAAAGTAGATACCTATTGATTTTAGAGCATTAAAATTTTGTCTATCCTTATAAGTTCGTAGATACTACTGCAAAATATAGGCAGTTAAAATAGGTGGGTATTCATGTCAAGAGAGGAATTCCTAGTAGTATTAATATTTTGTTTTTACTTTCAGGCGTTTTCATTAGACTACTTCGAAACAACATCCGCGCCAGTGACGCCCGACTCTTGCATCAAAAAACATAAAACCAAAGCAGATTATATTGATGAGTGTACAAGAGAAGCAAGGGTGGATAAAAAGTACATAAATAAGATGAAGACTGGCCATTGGTGGAATTTACCGGTAAAATATTTTATCTATTATTATTCTTTAGTGCTCTTATAAAAGTGAAAAATGCAAACATTTTTTTAAGCTTTAATAGAATTAGCGTAATTAAGTATTAGTTTACTTATAATAGGCGGTCTTATTGCTAAAAAACGACCAAATTCTTCCAGACTTAAAAATATTTTTTACAAAAAAAATTAGTGTAGGTAACTAGTGGTGTAATTGAATTAATAAATAAAATATACCAGGACAATTTTCACACACGGCACGATCTGATCCCATACTAAGCTTTCGCTTGTGTCATGGAAACCAGATGGCTGTTAACATACATATATGTATAATTTTAAATAAATACTTATATAGATAATTAACACCCAGACACAGAGCAAACATCTATGTTCATCACACAAATATTTGCCCGGGTGGGAATCGAACCCACGACCTCTGTCTTGGAAGGCAGGGCCACTACCAACCAAGACAACCGGCCAGTCAAATTAGGTAGGTTAGGTAGGTAGAAGGATTAGCGCCGGCTCCGCCCGGGTAGTCGTTTTTCTTTTGTAGTTTAAAAAATAATTATTCCTAGAAAACTGGAAAACATCTGAAAATTATAAAATAATCATAGATCCATTTTACTCCTGAAAATAATATAACATGAAAAGAAAAAAAATATTTTCCTGTTAGGGTTATCGTCCAGGTTCTAATCTTAATCCATAGCATTTTTTTTCCAGAAAATAACAACTACCCTGAAGTACTGGGCATTCTGTTATCTGAAGAAATTGCAGATGATGAGTGATGCTGGAGTGTTGAGGCAAGATGTGGTCCTCAGTAATATGAAGGATAAAGGTAAGTTATTATATTCTTTATAAAACTATTTTTCCACATGCTTTTTCAGCATGGAACGGAAAAAGGCGATTTGAGCTTTCACATGTTAATTTCCATTTTTTATGTAAAATTTAGGTAAAATAAAACTCTATCAAATTATATAACAGTCTATTCTGAAATTCAAGTTTCATCATAATTGGTTTAGCAGTTTACACACAAAGACCAACTTACGCATCGTTGGTGACCCACGTGATGTTACATTCATTGTAAATTTTGTGAGATAGAAGAAAATACTTATACCTACCTACTAGTAATGTTTATAAATTTCTTCATTCAGTCCTTTTTATTCCTCATTGTATATTTCAGAAAGAGACACAGCTTTGAAGATAATAGACAAATGTCTATTCAAAATTGCTCACCTCCCCATCGATACGGCGTGGCATTACCTGTACTGCTTCCATGTTAAAGATGAGAAGCTTAGCAGACGTATTCATGGTATCTAAAAACAATAATAAAAGTATTTTTTATTTATTTATTTATTTATTTAAGGTCAGCCAACAGTTATTTACATCAGTACAAACATACAAAAAAAGATTACAAAATAACTTGCATAAATGTAATAACTACTTAAAGGCTAACACCACATGCGAAATAAAACGGTTACATATTAATTATATGTTATTTTCATAAAAAATAAACTTATTGAAACTATTTTTTTTTTATTTTGATTAAGCGCGATCTAGGGATTAATTACTGAACAATTTTTTATTTTTATTTTATTACATAATCCCTAGATGGCGCTTAATCAAATTTTAAAATCTCCTAAATGTATTATATTATCGTACATTAATAAAAGTATTCACCTATTATTTATTTTATTGAAATAAACCCTTTAAATACGCACCCGATCAGTTAATAATAATATTATGTTATCATTAAAATTGGAGAATAGAAACATTGTTTTAATTTAAGCGCCATCTATCACATATAGTTTGAACTAATGTAAAAGTTAACCATACGCTTGTTACAAATCCGCAACTCGTTCTGTTACAGTAAACAATAAATAGATGGCGCTAAAACCAAATAATTTATTTGAACTAGATCGATCGATACTTTTTTGATAAATAATATAAATTAGGACAACAATTAGTATTCAATTTCAACAATTTTCCATTTTTTTCAAATTTACCAGCTAGAAAGTAATGTTATCACTTTTCCTTGATAATACCATATTGGGTCCATGATAATACCACAATTAGATTGATGATAAATTTCGAATCTGAAATCAAAACTGAAAACATTCGTGATTTGTAATTTACATACGTACCTAATACGTATCTCTACAGACCTATTTTTATAATGAATTTCATAGGCTAGTAAGTACAATTTTTCAACATTATTATGAAAACATCCACCTTAGTCCTTAGACCACATCAGGCGAGATCTTAGAGGCGAGATTGTGATCAAGCGCTTCCCTATCGACAATAAAAAAAAAACATGGCAGTCGGAAGGAACCAGATAAAATTCAAATTTACAAGCGTGTATTCTGAATACATAATATTATTATAACCTATAACTAACACCGATTATTTTGAAAATGTTCATGTTACCTTAATAAATAGTTACCATACCTTTAATAAATAGTTCATAGTACGTTAATACATACTTACGGGACGTACCTACGTTATAAATACCTACGTAATACGCACCTACTCTAGAACTCTAACCTACTAGGTACCTACTCTAAACCTAGGTACTCTAATGTGGGTTCTAGAGTAGGTACCTACTACACAGCTATGTCCTAACTCCTAACTATGCATTTAAGCAGATGCCAAAAAGGTTCTTCGTGAAATTATTAAGTATATTTTATTCAGCTTATAATATGAATACCTGTATCTAGTAACTAGTTAAGATACCTACTACATATTATAAATTATAATACCTAATACATACCTACCTAGTACATAAGTAGGTACCTTTGAACCTAGATTATAGAACTTAGAACGAGGACGAATCTTGCAATTCTCTAGTTCTTGTTACCTAATACCGTAGTATATTATTATTAGTCTGTGCTAATACCGTCATATTGGCCAACATTGCCCGCTTTTTATGAATAATTTCAATTTCCGCAAAAAAATTCTATGGCAACGTTAGTATTTTCTGTTAGCATATGTTTTTCTTAGATCGTGTGCATATAATGCTGTAGAAAATTTCATTATATTTCAACATTTTATTCATTTTTTGTCTGTTTTTGAGGGCGGGTAAAGTTATCTGAACTTGTAGCCAACATTGCCCACGTCGATTTTTGACGTAAATATGACCTCTAGCCAGATTATATTAAAGTCCAATTCAAAAATGTTGGAAAAGATGTCGTTTACTTTAAAAATCAAAGCAGTATCATGAAAGGTTCCCGACTTTAGTGGCTGGGCAAAGTAACCCAGGTATTTTTTCTATTTTCATACAAATCGCATTTCGCTTTTCCAAAAGCCTAGGGTTGGTACATCTCATTAAGATGAACATGACTTCCGATTTCTTTTACTGCAAATATTTCGTAGTAGGATTATGTTGTAGGCAATAAAAAGATAAAATAAGCAAAACAGAATATTGTTCAGTGACTATTTAATAAAAATAAACATATTTTTACATTTCAGTTGTGCTTAAAATTCAGCAATTTAACTTTATTTACCATGGTTCTTTCCGGGAGACCAAATTAAGCTTATTTTTCCGAAATTAACCGAATAGAAGTAATATTATTAACTATCAAATTATGTGGTAATATGAAATGTGCCAACCCTAAGCATTTTTTGATGCTGGGCAATGTTGTCAAATATAGATCGCTACATTATTGGGTAATTTTGCCCACCATTGTAACTTTTGTTTAAAACATCCTTCAGTGGTAATAATAGCATTAAAACACTCTTCAAACATTATTTTATAACATGTTATGAGTAAAAATAACCTGTGTTTTAGCCATCATGCATAAACTATCACTTGAATTTCACCATTTTTTGCCCGCAAAATCACACATGATATTCGACGAGTTACAACAAGTTGCTGATTTAAGTTAGCGACACACACAATAGGCAGTGTTGTCATACATATAACCTATTTTACACCAAATACTATTAATGTTGCCAAAGTATAAAGGTATTTTTGCAATTTAAAAATTTTCTTATGAATTGATTTTTGGGCAAAGATACCCCTGTGGGCAATGTTGGCCAATATGACGGTACCTAGTTGTTCTTTTAAAATATTGAAACAATTCTCTTGAAACTCATTAAAAACCAAATTTATTACCGCCGTCTTATAAACGTGTTTTATCCACAATAAAAGTGCATTAAAATACCTAATAGTAAAGCGTAATAAATAAAAACATGGTATTTATTCTCCGTTTAATAGAGTTCGAAAAAATTAATTAAAAATGACGCGTTCAGCCCTGTAATTAGGTATTTAGCAGGATTATAGGCATTTCGATTATTAGGTACTTCATAAACTTGTCAATTATTGCTTCTATCGGTATAGCCCTTGCAATTAAAGCCTTTAATTACTGGTTATTAGTTAACTGAATGTTATTTCTTGATAAATAAACTGAAACTATATATTTTTCTTGCCGATAAACAACTGATAAAGATCCGTGACATTTCAGTTTAAGTATAATAATTTTAACGGTGTTTTTGATGGCTGTTTTATTTTATTTTATTGTTGACTTTGTGTTTGCCGGCTTTGTGAAATAGATATCAGAATTCGGTGTAAAAAGGATGTATCAATCTGGTTATTACATTTATCTTTAAGTACCTAACCTTAAAATGTGTCTTGTTATTCGCAATTTTCAGAGATAAACTGTTTATTGGCGGGATTAGGTTTCTAAATAAAATCCTATACAAAACGAGATTTTTTTTTTTTTATATAGGTAGGTAATAGATAGACAGTAGGTCATCTACAATTTGCCGAGGGGGTCGCGGAAGAATTCTAACAAATACCCGCGGCCCCTGCATCATTAAAGCGGCTCGACGGAACACAGTGGGGTTTTAGTCGGTAAGAATCCGACATAACCCACGGCTCCTTCCACGGGGGCCGTGGGTATCTTTGGAAGATTTCCCCACTATAAAAAAAAAAAAAAAAGGTCATCTACAATTTAAAATAAGTGCCTTAGCTGCGGTGTGAATTCAGTTCTTTATGATTAGTAGAGTTTTTACCGCATTCAATCAAAATTTATTAACCTTTACCTAGGTACATGGAAAACCATTTAAATGTTAGTACAATTGTGGATTATTAAATAAATTATTATAACTCATTATATAGTTATCACAACTAGGTCAGTCATTATGCAGGTAATCTGCGCCAAAAATCTGTAACAATATGCTTTTGAAATGCACTAACCATGTTGTTGATAATAACGGGCATTTTACGTATTTTTGCCGCAATTAAGGGAATTACTTTTCATTGAACGATTGTTTTGTTGATTGTATCTTGCTTGTTGTACTATGATATAGGTAGGTACTACTATACAGTGTAGGTAGGTGAATACCTACACGAACGAACGAACGAGAACGAACAGAATTGTTGCAGTTGTAATTCTAGGACATAGGTACCTAGGTACTAATTTTTGAGCAACTATGAAAGTGCCTGGTCAGGATTGATGGTTTTAGAGTTTTGCAGAAAGAAACATTTAGGTACCACATACAAATTGAGCCTTAGCAAGTTAGCACGCCTAACGGCCTAAGTCAGTTTTTTTTTTTACTTTTTTACCTACTTATAAGACGTAGGTAGCTATTAGGTAGTTATCACAGCAAAGCAGGTACTTACCTACTTTAAACCGCTTGTGGTACAGATAATCCCAAAGAATTATCCATTTCCATCAAAAACAACATTTGAAATTTTGAAATACCTAGATATGAACCAAGGTGGGTGGACCATGGAAGGCCATGCTCCTTCGAAGGCCAATTATTAAAATTTCGTAGTTATTGCCATATAATGACAAATTCCTTCTATTTACACAAACACCCATCGAACTAGAAATCACAGACGCGGCGGCGAATCGCTCGCGCCACTATTTTGGCAGTAGTCAGTACGGTCCCTCGCTTCATTGATATCGGAAATCGGCGGCGTTAAAATAAGATGGGTGTACCATAGAAGGCCACTCTAACAAATAAATAGTTATTATTCGTTTATTTACTGGAAAAATGAAACTAACAAATATTTAAGTAATACTTTGTTTTATTACGTAACATATAAACCACTTCTTTTTATTGTAGATTTAATCGCTATTTATTAACTTTTAGTGTAAAATGACTGATTTATTATAATGGCCTTCTAAGGAGCCTTGTTTCTAGCAAGGCCATTTGGAAGAGTTCTATGAAACTTAAGTTCAATCAATATTGATCAAATCTGAAATTTAAAAAAGTGGTTTATATGTTACGTAATAAAACAAAGTATTACTTAAATATTTGTTAATTTCATTTATCCAGTAAATAAACGAATAATAACTGTTTAATTGTTAGAGTGGCCTTCCATGGTACACCCACCTCACATCTGAAGTAGGTATAATAATTCTGACCTGTTAGGAAGAAAGACGTACCATCTAACACTTTTTCCAAATTTGAGTTTTACCTACCTACTTTTCTATAGTTCAATTGCCTATTAGGTACATAAAATATGTTTTCTAGATAGTAAATAATTTTATCATTTATTAGTAAATAAAAGCAACGAATGTAAAGCCAAGTACCTAAGTATCTAGTTTAAAACTTGGAAACAGTGAAATACCTCACACAAAAAGCTCTATTATTTGCTCTTGTAGAGCGAGGCGTTATTTATTTGGAAAATAATAGCGAATTCGGGGTTGTTAGGTAGATACCTATTATAAAATTATAAATGGTAATCTACTTTACCTACCTACTACCTTATTACAGCACACATATTAGACGTAGACAAGGGTTTTCAAATATTGTTTCAAACCGTTCGCGTTCGTAGAAACCCGATAAAATAGCATAATTGCACACACAGGCTTGTAAAGGTCCTATCTATCGATCCCAAATCCAAATTAAAAAATTACATCAAAAATCCTAACGTTTTTCTGATCAAAATGATAGCACATTCGAACCAATTCCAACCATTTCAAATATCGAATTCCTATTTCTTTGTGGGCACCGCCCTAACGGCCTTCCGATTGGCTACCGGTCATAACTTGCTGAGTAATCTTCGAAATATATCTATCCCTTTTACACTCATGGCTTAACACCCACGGGGTCAACCCTCTCATTCGTTCGCATAGATTATTACAGACGAGATTACAGAAAGTTTATTGCTAACGCGGTTTTTCTACGTTACGTTATTGGTAAAATTTGTTAGCTTTATCCATTTATCTGCTATTCAACTTTAACCCTTTATTCAACCCATTACAGTTCAATTCAGTTCGTCAAAGCTTGCGACTTGCGTCCTTATTCCACGGGAGCGTAGATATAATTTTTAATACAGTTTTTTCCAAATGCCCATAATGGTTATAAGTTGTTTTAATGGCGGTAGTTTTTTACACTTTAAATTCTGAAAACGTTCCGTAGCCCGGTGTGTGTAATTACGTCCTTATCTAGATTTTAGATAGTGCTTTTTACATACTTTATGTATGTATATCCTTCCTGTTGTCCTGTAGGCATTAATATTGCAAACGACGGTCAACTGAGGACACCAGTCTGAATACAGATTGTCAAATTAATTTTTATACTTTTACCTTGTTGTGTTGTTTACAATTTCACCTACAATAATTCTTTTTTATGAGGACAAATTGAGATGCTGCATTTGCTATACGTTAACCGTTTTTGCAATAATAATAAATTTTGTATGAAATGTGGAATTTAAATTGGTTTACTTTTTTGGACTTTAGATGATACAATGTAACGTTTGCTGTAAAATTTTACGATCTATTAAAAAAAAATTGGTTGTCTGTAAAGTCGATTTACTGACGATAGTTGAACGTGACAACGTCCGATTGTGCTTCTTTGTCGCTCGTTCCGCGCTCTCGCTTGCACTTCAAGCCTTACATGGAACGCCTCAGAGCGAGGTAACGCCGCATGAGTCATGTTTTTTCGTGCGTGCAGCCGGCTCAATCGAATTATAAGACGTTGTCACGTCAAAAATAAAAATGTAGGATTGCTCCGCAACTTTACCCGGATTAAGTAGTTTTTTCCATGCCAAATAAGGATAGGTAGGTATCTACTAATTTTCGGCCAAAGGTAATTTGAAAAAAGTACTTACCACGAGGCACGAAATAATAAAAAAGATCCATTAGAAATAGGAAATCCTCCTTTATTTATCTACATTATATTTAAGTACCTACTTATTTTGAATAATAGGTACATTTATTACGCAATTTTTAAAATTAAAATTGTGTGTCAATTATACATACCTACCTATAGGTAAGTAAGTATGTAGCCACACAATAACATTCCATCGTAATTTAACGATCAATACATTCAAAATCGACATTTCTTCAAATCGAATAACATTCTTAACTAGGTACATTATTCAACTGTACGCAATAAAAATTAATAATGTATAAATAATAACAAGACATACACACAAATTGTTCTATTGATTGTTGATTGACCTTATAAGGATTGTCTATAAATGCAAGGTGATATGATAATTGATAAAAGAATTAATTCAACTGTTATTTTAAACGTTTGGCTGACACTTCGATACGTATCTGTATTATTTTCGTCTCATTTTATTGTATTGGTTATTGTTGTTTGTTGTTATCTTTATTTGTAACTAGGTTTCCGCCCGCGGTTCGCCCGCGCAGTAAAAAAAACCCACATGGCGCATAGTTCCCGTTCCCGTGGGATTTCCGGGATTGCGTCATTTTCCCGGGATAAAAAGTAGCCTATGTCCTTTCTCGGGTATCAAAATATCTCCATACCAAATTTCAAGAAAATTGGTTCAGTAGTTTAGGCGTGATTGAGTAACAGACAGAAAGACAGAGTTACTTTCGCATTTATATAATATTAGTATGGATGCTGTTTCGACCACCCATTTTTGAAGTCATTTTCAACTCAAGTGATAGTAATGACAATGAGGACTTAAAAACTATCTTTTTAAGAATGTTCCTAACTTTTTATATGTTTTTATTTTCTCATTTTTTGTAGAGTATATTTTACAATGTATTAATAAAACAAAACCGCATAAAATAATAACTAGTAGCTCCTATAGTAACAGTTCCATCTTCCAAATACCTAGGTATATCACATAGCAAGCTTGATGAAGGTATACCTAAATATAATAAGGTATGAGATATATATTTTGGAAAGCAGATCACGGAAGTTCGAAATAACAAACTTATCGTAGAAGTAATATAAATATGACATAGGTACCTAATAAATCAAAAAACACCCACTACATTTGCAACACATGTAATAGACTACAGATGCCGTACAAAATCAAATGACCAAATTTACCCCGGCAATTGTCGGAAAATAAAAATAAATTCCGACTTTGTGGACCACCATTTTTGTACGGCATCTGTGTCATACTATTTCAATAGGTACCTACTGCTTTTAATCCATTATTCCGCAACGCTGTACAAAAATCATGGACACAAGGGGAAAAATCTCTACCTGTACTTTCGAATTCTCATCTGCACTCAGGTGGACAGCTTACAAGTGACGGCATAGTGCTGAATCATATTATTTTATGCTCTTATATCGTTCTAGATAGGTCACCTGGTGGTTCAAATGACCCATAAATTTTTCAACATGGGCCTGTAGTCTATAAAACATTCATTACCCTATTCTTTCAAATACATCTTTCCAATTAAACATACAAGAGAAAACAACACAAAAACGAAACTTTTCCTAGAAATTTCAACAATAAAACCACGGACCATGAATTATCCGTTATAATTATTCTATATCAATGGTTTTTCAATAGAATTAAAATGGAGAGTCATCCAATAAAGAGAAATATTAGCATGCGTGATTACCGCACGAGCCATTCCTTACCTTAAATGGTGAAAGAAATCATGAGCATAAAGAAAACAAGCAAAAAGGTTCAGTACATTTAAATAATCATGTGTTTGTGTGTTGTGATTTACTCCTTTCTTGATGTATTTTGGTTCGTATGAATATTTAATTAGGTACATTATACCTACATAGGTATATGCTACTTTTCATCGCTTTCCTTTACTTAATTTCATACTTCGTCTAATAGGTATAGATTATCGTGAAATTTATCAAAATTTGTTGTGAATTCCGAAATATAAGGAAATCAGTAGCGGCTTAAAATTAAAAATTAAAATAACTTAACACGTGGTGTTGTAAATTATATTAAAATAAAGTAGGTACAGCACTCCAAAATTAATAATGCGCATGCAGATCTTCGCCAATTATCGTATTTCCAGAAACACCCGAATCACCCCGAATCATTGAATCGTAAGTGCCCTAAACAATGCACTTGCATCTTGCACCTTGTTCGAAAGAAATAGGAGTCAATTCAGAGTCATACACAATCGAAAACAATTCGGGCGGTAGGTGACGGTAGCCTGTCAGTCAAAAAATTCAAAAATCCGTCAGTCGTCTTTATATATTGGTGGTGACCGCACGTATTATCTCTGTATGGAATAATATAGAGCTGCTGTTACATACCACAATATACATACCTATGTACGTATATATCTGTCAACTGTGTACATACCCTTCTTAGTTTTGTTTCAAAGTTGAATTTTCCGATAAAATGATTATTTACACAGGTAGCAGATAACAGTGGGGAAAGTGAAAATTAATAAGAGCATAATGAAAGTTCTGATCATTCTACGATATCAGAAATAGAGATAATCCCTGATTCTGTAAATACTTTGGACTGAGATTTTAATGATTAGATTTCTACAATTTAAATGTAAACCAGTGTTTGAAAATATTTTTTTAAAATATAACTAAACTTTGTCTTATTTTAACCTTCCATACATCCATCATCACGCCAGCTTCAGTAAGACACTTTAATAGTTCTAACTTTCTAAGTATAGAATTTTCCAAGTAAATCAATACAACAAATATATATTCGCAATCGTGTGGCTTATCCTCGCTATTAACTTATTTATTTATTTATTTATTTATTTACTCTTTAATACAACTAAACAGACTTACATACTAGAACATACAAAAATAAAAGCAAGGAGCAGTTTAGTGTATTTGGCGGCCTTATCACTTAGTAGTGATCTCTTCCAGGCAACCAGGGCAGAAGGTAATCAGCTCAATTAAGTTGTAAAGGTAGGTCGAGAGAAAAAAAGAAAAAAATAAATAAAATAATAATAATAATGATGTATAAACAAAAGAAAAATATATGAAAATTAAAACACATAACAATTTATAAATTATATACTGTACATAAACATATATACGACACTAAAGTAGATACAAAAATATACTTATATAATATACATATGTCTACTTATATTATACAAATATACCATAAATATACATACATATAATACACAATTATATAATACATATAATACATAATTATATAATACATATAATATATAATTATATACACTACTAATATAAAAATTTAAAACAATAAAAGTTACTATGCCGAGTTGAAAGCGGATGACAGAAAGTGACGACGAAGGAGGTTTTTAAAAGATGATAAATTACTTGATGATGAACTACTTAATGATTAACTTACATTGAATTATCGAAACAAATTTCGTTACTTATCTCTTTTACCATAAAACCACAATAAAACTCATAATTCTAATAAACTATGCATGAAGAAAATATATTTAACCACTCTATATACATATCGTCTTCGGAGGCTCGGGGAATATGACAGTTGCCGAACAGTGACGAATTTTTCTATGCGCATTATCAGTTTGGGAGTACTGTAATACACATTTTAAATCAAATTGAAATCTTAAAATGTTAGCGGATGAATACGTGACTCTAAAACATTGAAACATTACAAAATTCTAATCGAGAAAGTGAAAACCGCGTAGAAATAATGTTACTATTTATCGCAATAATAGTAATGCTTCTATATATCTACTGATAATTACATACACTTAGAGCCGATTTTTCAATCCTTGCGGTTAAAATTTATCCGTCCATTATAGTAGGTATTACACGAACATAATATGATTTTAATATTATTAAAATCTCACATGTAAACTGTCAAATACGGACAATTACAATACATTTTTGAAATGGTAGTTTAATACGTTATTCGATGAATAAGTTTTAACCAAGGATTGAAAATAAAATAGAACAAATAAATAAAAATCAGTAGATAGTTAGTTCTAAATTAGAATATACCAATTTGTCTTTATATGATTTACGAACGATTACCTACTTCAAAATAGGGAAGGATCGATGATTTTCATTTAAAACTGTGTTTTTCTAACAACTCAATCAATTAAAATGCTTCCAATTAAATAAGCCAAAAAATATAATTTTATGAGGGGTACTTAAGGTACATAATATGATAGAGTGTAGTAATCAAACTTTCAAACTCAAATAGAAACTAGACCTTCTTTTACAAGCGATTTTATCTAATTAATTCAAATACATAATAGAATAATAGATAAATTATAACCAACCGATTTGCGTTTCGTGATTCCACTAGGATGTAAAAATAAATTTAAAATGTATAAATATACCTACCTACCAATTATTAATATTATTACAACAATAACGCAAAATAAATCATGTATTTACAATAATTATTACGTCATGTCCAAATCCTATTTTATAGCACAAGACACCGTCTCAAGGATCCCAAACAAAATGATCAATGAATATTTTCACCTCGTAATGAAAAACCGTGCTTGGCATGCGTTCTTCAACGTCGGCAATTACACTCCACCTTTGCATATAACAATTGCATAAAATTAGACCACATTATCGGCAAAATACGACAAACTCCATGTTATTGTTTGTGATTAATTTTGTACAGGTGGTTAAAGATAATTCGCTTAAGTACATTGAAGACTGGTTAAACTTCCGTTTTTAATTGGATGTGTTATCTGTATTACTGTCATAACTTTTGGATGTGTTATTTTTAGTTTGTCTGTAAAAATGTCACAATACTACTATGTCAAAAAGTGTGAAATAGGCTATCAGTGACTTAATAAGTATTACTGGGTCTTAATTTTATTAATGACGAGCTGTGCCGCGCGGTCTCACCCTCAGACGAACCCGCGCGGCGCGTCTAAAATTAAGTATTTCTATAAAGCATGTGATATTCTGATGTATCATCACTACATAGTATAAAACAAAGTCGCTTTTTCTGTCCCTATGTCCCTATGTATGCTTAAATCTTTAAAACTACGCAACGGATTTTGATGCAGTTTTTTCCAAGAGGAAGGTTTCAGTATATTATTTATTAGGTTTTAGACAAAGCGGGCGAAGCCGCGGGAAGAAAGCTAGTAGCCGGGCGGAAAGCTAGTATTACTGTTATATTTCATCCAAATCGGTGAAGTAGATGATACTGTGGTGGAATAATGTATGATATTTCAGAATTGTAATCCTTACTACATAAACATAATAAAAAATAAAAAATATTAAATGTAGGTAACTATTTTTGTTATTATTTCAATTTTCCATGGTCAAGTACCTCCTTGAAAACTATTTAGTAGCTAATGTATGTACACAATCAAAAATAACACCTTGATTAATCGTTTGTTTATAAGTTACATGGAAAAATATAAAAACTATAGAAAAATATAGCAATTATAACGTCAATTTCTTGTTATAAACAAGCTTGGTCTTATTTCTTCGCTCCCTTGGTTTTATAAAAATAAAATGGTTCAATGGAGTATTGTATTTACTATTTAGGTATAAATAGTGATGTTGATTGATGTTATTATATTGTTTTAAATACACCATTAGAGAAACATGATCATTATCTATTAAGTAGTTTATTATGTACTAGTAGTACTATGAAGTAAAAAAAGAGTACCTAAAGTTTTCTTAAACATGTGGTATGGGTATTAATTATCTGCATGATATTTTCTTTTGGAGAAGGTTCACTTTTATTTCAAAGAATCTTCTAAAACTTAAAGAATATGTATCCAGAATGAAATGATAATATTATGTGCATTATTTTATTAGAGACTAGCTTTCCGCCCGCGGCTTCGCCCGCGTTTTCAAAGAAAAACCCGCATAGTTCCCGTTCCCGTGGGATGTCCGGGCTAAAACCTACCCTATAATATTATGTTAATCCAAGTTACCCTCTATATGTGTGTTTAATTTCATTGTAATCGATTCAGTAGTAGGTATTTGCGTGAAAGATTAACAAACACACACATACCTACACATCCTCACAAACTTTCGCATTTATAATATTAATGGCACAGGATAGAGTCAAATGGAGGCTCTTACTTTCGGTGGCCTAGATTAACATGCCATGGTGGTCATTATGCCACTCTAGTATGCATTATTTTTTACGTTATTTAGTTTATGTTTGACGTTACAGCTTTAAAATGTATTAGAAACACATAATTTAAAAGAAAAATCACCGTGTTTCAAGACAAGGAAAAGCTGCTTTAAAATAATAAATAAACAAGAAGGTAAGTACATTTAATCCGCCTTACAAATAGGTTCATGATACATATTATTCCCATACAGAAATGTCATCAAAGTTTAAGTTATGTAAATAACCAAACTGCGTATTATTGACCTATTGATTACATACATACCATTTGTTCGAGAAAACAACACATAAAGCATGTCTGAAGACCGTTACGTGTGTCGTCAGTTGGTATTTACTATTTTGATACTGTGGAGTATAAATTGTGTTGTAATTACGTAATTTGCTTTTTATAAATGTTTTTTTAGTTTTATAGTGAGTAGTATAAAAATACAATTCGAAGATAGGTTCTCTCTTGTTTTTGGGAACGTCGGTTGACTCTATAGTCTCTATACGACGTAAGAA
>CAJQZM010032683.1:0-34219 GCA_907164665.1 Colias nastes | reverse complement strand
TTTATTATAAAAACATTGAGGGTCTCAACACTAGGTAGGTATGTGTGCCTGACTCATTAATTTGCGAATGCTCAAAGCTTAACGGTCCTGATTGACTTTCCCCAAGTGCTTTAGGCCTACAAAAGATCTTTTCAACGATAACGTAGAACGTGCTCTGTTTAAAATAATGAGACCTTTAATTTATTAAGAAGGGAACCTGAGATATTTGCTACTTGACCCTTAGTAAAATACATTGTTCTATGTGAATTCAAGCATCGCAAAAATAGTATTGAACTTACTCTAAATCAAAGGACATTTTACTTGGACAAACTTTTTTCAATCATACAGGTGAATATCCTTATTATTTTCTATTGTTTATAATAAATATTGTATTCTATTATAATTTATAATTAACATATTTTATTTAGTTTCAGACATGTTAATATATTAAAACCTCATATAATTTAATGAAAATTGTAGAGCGATAAAAATAAATTATATTGTACAGTTCCAGGTGCACTGCATTCTATTTTAAATGAATATATCTCATTTGGAAAACTGAAATGAACCTGCATGCATTTACATTCATTTAATTGTAAAATAGCAAATTTAAATTTGAACATTTCCTGTGGTATTAACAGAGGATAAATTGTAATGATAACACACAATGTTATTTAATTAAAGGTATTCGTATATAATTATTGAGTATTTCATCACAATAACATTAAGCTCTGTTAACTGTGTAATGTATATTATTTACACACATAAGTTGATGTAATTCACGTAGAAAATAATTTCAGTGTAATTGTTTAACTTATAGCATGAAGATTTGTGCTCAACCTTTTCCACGTACAATTTTATATTAACTCATCCGCTAATTTGAATTTTCCGTGTCGCAATATTTTTGTGTTATGTAAAGCAAAGCATTGCATAATGTTTTAATAAAGCGATACTCTTTTTATTTAAAGTCAAAATAGCCTAGAGGCATTATACTAATCAGAACATTTGTTCTGATTAGTATTTGCCTCTAGGCCTTTAGGGACCTACCTATTTTATAATTTTATATGCTCTATCTATAACAAAATCAAACTTATCTCATAATATTAGACTTTTATCTTAAAAATATGATGTAATACAGAATATATTATATATACAGTGTATGCGCTGAATAAAATGAGAGTTTAATATTTTAATACCTACAGCAAAGCTAACAACATCTTCGCCCAGCCACCTTCAATCGTTTTAGTTCAGTTCAATGGAAATCCCGACGGGAATTATTTTCGTACAACTCGTTTATAGATAGTCAATTTAATTCTGAAGTAAATTGCGTCGCATCCCACAGCTTCCATTCCACTAGCGACTTGTCCTGGCTCTTCTCCGGTCGAAAACAATAAAAAGAATATTCAAACAGAAGTAGTTGTAATACGAACATGCTTAAATCGAAAACATACTAAATATTTATGAAAAGCAAGTTTTATCCTATAATTAATTGACTATCTTAGACAGAAAAACAAAGATTAGTATCTGTATGTATCTGCACCGATGTTTAGAATTAACGTTCTTAAACTAGAGCCATCAACAATTTTTAATATCGAATGATTGCTTCTCAGAAACGATAACAGAGTTCATATTATTTTGTCCGAGTACCAATTTGCGATCGAAATCGCAAAGGCGATAACTTCATCGAAATCGAATGAACAGTGACAAATTGCCACATCTTGCATTCAAAATTTCTTGCTTGTTTACTTATATCATAACATAATTAATGTTTTCACACGTTGGTACATTAAATACTTATATGACTATAAAAGGAATTTTGATTATATTAATTTAATTATAATTTTAATAAAAGAAAAATTTCCAATTGAACCAAACCAATGATACTACAAATACCTACAAATACATAATATGGGAGTCCTTGAAGCTCTAGGTACTCTTATTTTTTGGGCGGCCAGCTGTAACTTTATTGATTTACTGGATGCTGTAAAACATATTGTATAATATATCGAAAGAAAATTGAGCGTTACATCAGCGAACGTTTCATTGTTCAGAAGGCAGACAAAGCATTGTGGAAATTATTAGCCTACGTTCAAATTTGAAATACACTTTGGGCGTTTGAATTCCATCCTCACAGGAACGCATGTATTCAAAGTAGGACAATTAGCACAATAACTTGTACAGTTCACGACAATCTGGTTGATTGTAACCTTTGTGACGTAAATTTCGTGTGAATGATTTAGTTAAGGAATTATGTTATGTTTATCATTACATAATATTAAACGATGTAGTGTGCTATGGGATGTTACAACGAATCTATATAATATAATATATTATTTAGAAATGAAACCGTTTTCCTTGGTCACGGCATCACGCGTGAACGGGTGGTCCGATTTCGATAATTCTTTTTTTATTATATTCCTTGAAGTACGAGGATGGTTCTTATGGAGAGAAAACGTAAATATGTACCACGGGCGAAGCCGGGGCGGACCGCTAGTATAATATATTTAGCAGTAGGACAGACGATGTGGCTAGAAATGTTAATGATTTAGGTATAGGTATATAAGGAAAAAATTAAGAGAGACTCATGACCAAACTTTTTCAGTAGGTATGTTTAAGCAACTGAGATGTCCTTGTCTCGATCCTCAGAGAGGACAAATAAAAATTTATAACTATCAGTACAGTAAAACACTAAAAGATTTCTATAAAAAGTGCTCAAGTAACACGTAGAATGCATTTGAATCGCCTTATTCAAAGAATTAGGGCTTCACAAGAAACTTCCATTAACCGTTTCCATTTCCATGGTCAGTAGGTATAGATTGCTCTATCTAATGTTCTATCTAGTGCTTTAGAATTAGATATTAAGTACGTATAAAAAGAAGAAAAGGGTTTATATTTATTGTCACTATAAATGAAATCTTCTTGCTGAAAAGAACTTTAAGACAGAGTTCGTGCTTACACTTACTAGTAACACAAGTAGGCACAAAAAACTTACTAGTAATAATAAGCTTCCCTAAAATTATTAAGCTTATTCTCGTTATTATTTACGATACGTTGTGTAAACACCATACATGAATAGGTACTATATTTCTTATGTAACAGGGCCCTATTGTTAGCATTTAATGCTATGCTTTGCTTCACTTTATCTCTGGATGTAAATTTGTTGAAGCGCCAAAATTATCTTGAAATTTTGACAATGAATGTACTTAAATACTGTTGGTGAATTTCACAGTACGTATTTTCTTGATAAAACATCGTAGCATATTTTACGAGCACTGTATATTATTCTGTTTTATATAGATATTCTACAGTCGGGTAAAAGTAAACCAAATTCATAGATTTATGTCTGTCATTTGTTAGAATTGTAAACCCAGCTACGAAAATAAGGATAAAGATTAATCACTACTGGAATTTACGTTCATGTTTCAACCGCCTTAAGCAAATAGAGCACTGTAAGGCGAAGTCAGTAATTTATTATAAAAACTATAAACCATTGTTTGTGTTTAATGTAGGTAAGCCTCCTAATTGCTACTTTAGATTAAGAAATATGACAAAGTTTTAAAATTAAATTAAAGGATATATTGACTCTACCTATTATGCGTTGGTAAGTAAATAATTAATGTAAATTTCTTTACTTTATAAAATTTTGAAACTATTACTTATAGGCTGCAAGAAATAAGAAGAAATTGTCCTAAATAAGTATTTCAAAGTAATTAATTTACCAGAATTTGACTTCACAGTATTGCTCAATGGAACTACGTATGTATCAATCTTCCAATCAATCCCTTTACAATATGTACCACATGTATTTCCCAGTTGTTCGCTGTTATCGCTTTCACGTCGAAACTGCTTACTTTCTCAGCCGGATTAAGTGCCTCTAATGTTCCTATAATACTACTGAATCACTCTCATACGATAATTGAATATTAATACGAGATTGCAGTTGACGGAAAACTTATAACCTAATGCAGTACCAACTATCAACATAACAACATCAACACAATTAGTAGGGAGACCGGGTTTGGTTGTCTCACGGGTTGGTTGTCACAGCGGTCTTAACACAAAAATGAACTATCGAATAAGTCTGTTGAACAGCGTGGCAAGAGCGATACAGTGACAACGCTGTCCCAACTTCGCGTCAGACCGCTCCGATCTGCCGTGAGGGCCTCACACGTGTTTATTGTTTTCGCACAGCAAAAGTAAATTTTTGTGCTGCTGTGTCGAACCTCGTAATTATACGTTCTTGTTTTACAGTAATAATCTTTCAGTTCATTTGATGATGATGAAATGTGTTTTATAATATCGTAGTATAGTTTTTTAGATATTCATTGATCGGAATTTATTTTCAATTTTATTTTTCTAAAACGTGTTATGGGGCTCGTTGTCACAAATTTTCGGGGGCTGGTTGTCACATATCAACCAGCCCCCTGTATGCGAGATGACTTTATTTGCGTTTTGAGGTTGTTTGTTTCAGCCGTAAATTTTCAATCAACACCGGAAAATCACCCTAACAAACCTGCTGGAAGTCCATCTATCCTTGATGACTCTATATTGACTCACGATTATTATTATTTGCTAAAATTGTGATTCTTAATATTCAGACTGAAATAAAGACCGTAGACACGGTTTCATTTGGTTAAGAGTTCTTAATTAAAAACTATTCCGTAAAATTATAAGACCAAAAAGTGACTTTCTATTTATAAATTGCCTGTTATTTAGTATGTGACTACCTACCCTAGGCATTGTGACAACCATCCCTGACCCGGGGTTATAAGTCACATTTTTCTTTAGAGTGAAAATACAAAATATTTCTACAACTGATAATATTACACAAAAATACGTTTATTTCTTTTGTAACAGAATAATTACACTATCTTTTGGTATACAAATATCATTCCTAAACAACGTATTTTGGAAGTTACATAAAAAAAGTTAAAATGTGACTTTCATCCCCGCTCTCCCTACTTTTGTCTGAATAATTTTCTTTAAAAATATATATCTTATTTTATGTTATGAACTTAGGCACCTTGAGGAATTTTTTTTTTATGTAAGTACCTATTGATTTTGACTGCCTCCTTGGTACAGTGGTTGACGCGTGAGCGTAGAACCGAGGGGTCCTGGGTTCGATTCCCGGTGGAGACGAAGAAAAAAAAAATGTCTCGGTCTGGCAGGACATAGAAGGCTGATCACCTACTTGTCCCTAAAGAAAATCGATCAGTGAAACAGATGTATAATGCATCTGCCCCTTACCCCAATTGGGGACATGGGACTTCACTTACTACACCTATTGATTTTTATCATAAATATTCAACTGCAGTGTCATGTTGACTAAAAGTCTTAAATAGACCTCGAAAACTTTATAGTTTATAAAAGTAATGTATAAAATAAATTGTTCGGCTTATATAATGTAAGGATAACACACACAACTATTGAATATAATCCAATGTACAATTAAACTAAGCATAAATATTCGTTCTGTGCACAATAACAGTTTACAGTACGCAAACTCAACAGCTGAGTTTGGGGATTAATATTCTGCGCTCAGTTATATCTTGCTGTTAGCTTTAGAAAGCACACGTGCATGCAGAACCCGGGGCTCAATGAGTTTCGTTTAGATTTCACCGAGCAAGACGGGAGCGCCACTCCTCAATTATTCACACATACCTACTCCCTTACTGGCCCCGGTTCTTTTCATCAGGCACAAAGGGGGATTCAGGTCGCGGCAACAACGAAAAGATTGCAAAGGACGTACATAATGTATGTAGGTAAGGATATAAGGCGAACTCTTAATATTAAGCGCTAGCGAGGGGCCGCGGCCAACTTTATTACGCGATACCGGTAACCGTCACATGCTCACGTCGACAAGGTTATGCGTAATAAAAAGCGCTTGCATTACAATAAATTAGTTATCCTACCATCATAACATGTTTAAATATACATAAAACGCCTTGTTCTATAAGAAGATTTGGGAAATTGGTTCAAGTTATAGTTGCTGTTATGACTGTCCGTTATTAAGTCTACTGAAAGATTCAATCGCTTCCGTTGTTGTAAATTACTATTCCTACAATATTAATTAGTAGATGGCACAATACAACTGAAACATAAATTAAATGGTCTTTACCAGCTCGCATTGTATTTTCAATAAAACTATATTTTTTTAAACAAGTGTAGACATAATAGGTATAATAGTATTATAAAGAATAAATATCTCATTTTCACAGATTCGTTTTCATGAAACGTTGAATGGAAAATAGAATTGTTATTCTTATTTCTTTTTGTCATACCCACTCATAAAATTCATGCTGTTCCAATTATTATTATTTTCATTTTACACATTATTTTATAAAACCATATTACAGTGGTAAATGCATAGATTATATAACTATATAATTATAGAACTTAATTTCATACATGCAGATATTACAGTAAGCAAGCAGAAGGCAAACAGCTTCATTCATCAATTCATTTGTAAAATTATTTCACTCTCAAACATTAACGGATGTTGATA
The DNA here is from genome assembly GCA_907164665.1 of Colias nastes. NCBI lineage: Eukaryota > Metazoa > Arthropoda > Insecta > Lepidoptera > Pieridae > Colias > Colias nastes. Next base: position 27,735 of record CAJQZM010032683.1, on the reverse strand, counting down.
AAATATCAAGTTTGATAAGCCTATTTATCCTCGAGGGTAAAATACACGGCTTGTCATCCGCTATCCAAACTTACACGTAGACACCTATTTAACAGCTGGCAGTTGCCGAATGTCTTTGTTAATAAAACATTCTCAAAATGAAAACTCATCAAGACGTCTCCTTTTTAGCACACGATACAATAGTACGCAGTCGAAGAAGCTGTTGTTCTGTCCTTCCTAAACATTTCTATTATTCTTAACAATTCTAAAGAAAAACAATAGGTAATTTATAAACAGTTGCAATACTAATATACTTTTCAAATAACTGCAGTGTTTGCTTTTCATGACCTATATTCAAGTTAGTACAGAAAACTTGGTCTTATTTACTTTTCTTTTGAAAATACTGCATTATACAAATAAAACAATATTTATCATATATATATGTTTCTTTACGATACGGGTCATTATCAACTATTATCGAAAGTCCTTTCGTTCGTAAAGCGGCACTTGGACAAGATATAACATGGAAGTTTAGTGGGTAATGTCGTGTCGTCATTACGTCATATTTAACCCTCAAGGGGTTCGGTGGGAAACTGTTTATGTAAATCGGGATGAAAATCTTGTTTCCGCTCCCATCTGCTATAGACACTGCGGAATGCGAGGGTTCTTTTCAAAGTTTGAGGACACGATTGAACGTAGGTTTTTTATAGCCGGGTACAGCAATCTTGTTCAGGTGTGCGCGCGAAAATCCGGTAGATCTGAGGTCGCGTACGTTATCCGATTTTATTGCATATTGAAATGTACTATTTTCCTGATATATTTCTATTAAAGGGCTACTCTACCTTGTTACATTTTGGAGATACGCTAGCTGGAATAATATGATAATATTTTGTTTTATGATTTTTTTATGCATTCGTTCTATATACAATTACATAGAGTATAGACATATCTAGGTCTACGTGAAACCAGGAATTGGTAGAGTATCCTATGGATTTTTTATTTGAATGTTCACTTTTTTTATCTGGGCATTCAGAACAAATATATGTCTATAAATAATATTGTAAAAAAAAAATTAGCTGATTATAATATTCAAAACATTTTTTTTTCTTTTTTGATGAAAGTATGACTAGGCACTTTATTTTTTTTTAAGTAGCTTAATGTGTACAATTTTAATATCAACTTCTTTCAAGCTGCAATGAATAAAACTTGTGAAAGAATCTAAAATATTTAATGCAATATAAGAAATTTAATTTCGCTTATAATGGAACTTATTTTCAACAAAAGTACTACGTAGCAAAAGATTATAAGAGCTATAATTTCAATTCTTATCTCATTTACGCAAACAGCAATTAAGGCGAGAACGCTTTGCGACAAAGCTGAACGTTTTCATAAGTCGGTCGCTTCCGTTTGTATTTATTATGAATGTAGAGTTTTACAGTGGTTCCGTGAGCCGTCGCCGATACCGTGGGAAGCGGCGGGGCGCGAGGTGAACTTGCAATTTGCCTTTATTCAGCATCTGCCGGCGCCAGACAGCGCAATTGCATGATTTCGGTTCGGCATTACGCTTTGAGAAAAAGTTCCATCGTTAAAGCGTAGCGAAGATTGCTACACTAAGAATACGTTAGGCGTTCTGTTTTATCGTGTTACCATTATTTCGATTTGAATTGCATGCATGCACAAAATAACATAAATTTAAATAAATAGTAAGAATCCACTTTTTTGTTTTAAAAATGAATTAGAATAATTCATAACCTTTTTGCAGAATTTCCGAAAAATTTCCGAAAATAGGATTCCACCTTTAATATAAACATAGGAAACGTCCAAAAACATTCTTAAAAATAAATTTCAATATTGATGTCGTTTTTATACAAGAGGGTCAATTTTAGATACATAGTCTATCATTTGAATTGTTAATAGATATTCGTATCCTGTCGAATTTGGTGTGAATGGTGTAAATATAAATTAAATATTAATAAAGGGACATGTCCATGTCCGTGTGCTTTACCTGCTCTACTACCTTTAGCGTTGATCGTATTTTAATTTTCTATATTCGTGTTGAATTATAATAATATATTGTAGTAAATATTGTACAAAGAATTGGTTAATAATATAAAAATACCATACCAAATTTGTTGATAAAATTCTTGACTTGGGATACATGCATTTTGACGAACACGTAAACTTTTCTTTTCTTTTTTGTAATATTAGATTGTTATCAAGCCCAAGCCCACATTATCAAGCTTTTGTAATTTATATTAAAGCTTTGTTTTGAAAAGCTCACGTAAAACGAATTCTTCATAAATTACTATTTTTGCCAAAAATATACTCTATCATATAATATTAAAATAACGTTTGAAAAATAAATCATTTCAATATTTACCAGTTTCCTAACAATGGCTAACTGTCTGCTTTTAAATGTTATTATTCTACCAATTGCATGGGAAATTATAATAATCTTTATAAATAACATTCGCATTCAAGTCACATGTGATAGGGGTCATCTATTAACGAGTGGGAAGTGTTAGCACGTGCCACCCGCATCTCAGCGGATCGTTTGATGTCACCGCACCGATGATGGCGTGCGGTCTCTGCTCGATTGAGGCGATTTACGTGGGAACTTCCACACCGATTATCGTTATCGCCTCGTGATCACAATCGGTAACTTTCAGCTTTGCTAAATGTGTAAGAACGTCCGTGTAATGGAAAAATGGATATAGAGCTCAAGGTTCATTGGGGTTTCAGGTAAAATTGTTAAAGGTATAAATAAACGGGTCGAGCTAATGGTTGAGCTAGATGAATTTATACGCAATGATTATAATACATATTGAGATTAATAATATTAAATAGTTTAAATGGTTTACTAATGGTAATAAGTAGTGAAGGTCATAGCCTCGTAGAATGTACGTACAGGATTAGATAGGTACGTTATAATATGTATGAAGGTTTGAAATTGGTATTGGAGACAAGAAAGCCACCAACATCTGATGGAAACTGATCAGAGTTCCCCATTCTTATATAAGTATTATACCTAATAAATAAAATCCTTTGGAAATCATTTTTCTCTACTTATTCAACAAAGCATGATTAGTTTTATTACCTACCTACTTTGAAGGAGTCTTTCATTACGCGTAATTGATATAAAATATTAAAATTAAACTAACTTAAAGCAAAGGTGGAAAATAATCCTGATAGGTAGGTACCCAATAAAAACTAGTTAAATAAAAAATAAAAGTTTGGTATCGCTATACATCGTCTTCCCGAGATCCGTTAAATAAATCTGTCTAATTGCCTCGGTACCGAACCTCGCATTGTCCAGACATTGAATGCCTTCATTGTCTACAGAAGTTACAAAAAGGACTTTAGTTCAACGCGTTAAACTGTTTAATAGTTTTACGAATCTGTTCTTTATTTGTTAGGACTTAGGGGTCTTTATCCGGCACCAACTGATTCAGATAAGATAACACTAAAAAGGGAGATGGAAAAGATTGATGTAACGGCTACTAGCGAGTTTGCGCACGTGCTAAAGCCGGCTGCGCATCTTGTACTGTCTTCAACAGTCAACTTGTAAAAAATTGGACAATAACGCATTGAAGACGGTTCCTTTCTTATAAATATATTTATAAGGAACTGAATTTGTAAAACATAAAAGACTTGTTTATCTTCTACAAACGGTTCATAAGCAGCTAGCACGGTAAATATTTTCTGACATCACCGTATCGAAGACAAAATATGTCTTCTAAAATGTAATTTTGCATATAATTAATTATTTGTAGTATTTTACTTCAGCACACTTCGGGTAACACAAAAGTCATCTAAACCGTTTAGCTAGACGTGGCTAGACCATGCACTTTGCGCGGTTGCGCGTCAAACTGGAAGTTTCGTATAGTTTAACATCAATGTACTATGGCAATAACGTTGTAGTCGTATAACTTATTGCTTAGGTACCTAAAATGAGATAAGCTAAGCTTTTCAATTGGTTTAATTTAACTATTTTATTTTATTTTCAACAGCTTCTGCACTAGTTATAAGATTCAAAGAATTCAGAAAGTATTGAGACAAGACTTTAATAGAATATCGGATATTTTATATTATTAATTAATTATTCATACTGAAAAGATTCATCGCCACTGTCGCGTCGTCTTGAACGGAAGGAGTATCAATTTATTCCTATAGGCTGGAAAAACGTAACACATTGCTAAATTACGAAGTTATAAAATATAATTACGGGGTGCCTCGGCCCTTGTTTTGTCGTAAAGATCGTGGGCTCGTTGCTATGATGGCTTACAGTAATTATCGGCTATCGCCCTTATTAAGTTATTCAGAAGCAAAATCTTTTGACTTGCACATTATTAGCTAGTGTACTAACCACTCTTCATTATTAAAATTTATTTAAAATTATTTAGTTTCAAGCCAATATAATACAAAAACAAAGCGCCATTGTTGTTTCTTTGTTTCTAACTTTCTAGATTTAAACACGATATGAACTTCGAATAAATTAATTATAATAATATCATGGCAACGTTTTACGCAAGCATCCCTAAATGAGAATAATTAGTGTAGATGCCCTATATGAAATAACTAGCGGTCCGCCCCGGCTTCGCCCGTGGTACCTACATGTTTACGTTTTTTTTTCATAAGAACCATCCTCGTACTTCAAGGAATAGATTCCGCAGCGCACGCGATGACAGAATTTTTATTAAGGAATTTTGTACACCTTGGGTTAGGTACATTATTGCATTTTTGGTAAGGATCTCTAATTTTTTTTTGAAAATGCAATATAGCCTATGTTGCTCAGTGAAGATGCAGCTTTCTAATGGTGAAAGAATTTTTGAAATTGGTCCAGTACTTTATGCGTGAAAACCATACATACATACATAATTACAAACCTTTCCTCTTTATAATATTAGTATAGAAGTATAGATTTAGTTCATGGGTGTACCAAATCTCCTCGTACTCGCACCTACAAGATTTGTCGGATTCCGTTATACGGTTATAGCAATACCGCTTAATTTTAAGGACTATTTTTCAAATTTAATTTGTCTTAAATAGATACCTAAAATAAAGGACTACGTGATAGCATTTAAGTATGTCCAAGAGTATGTCTATAACTTCAATTCAATTCAATTTCTTTTGAATTTCTTCGAAGAGTGGCAATTTTCTGTATATCTATACACCTTTTAGAATTAAAAAAATAATTGGCATAATCTATCATCTGTCAACTTGACATTTCATCCAGATATATAACTTGACAGTGACGGCAGACGTCTGACGTATCTCAAACACAGAACACTATTACTCCTAGCGGAGATCTCAAATCTCAATCTCATCACTCATGACCGGCTGTTGAAAAACAAAACATTTTTTGAAATAATTGTTTATGTGGCTACCTGCAATCACCGATAGAATAGCAATAAACGGTTATAAAATATTATACTGTTGACCGTGGATTCATGAAGCTGAAGAGTACATATTACCATTTCATACGTTAATAAGTAGTAAAATCGCATCAGAATGTCGCAAAAACAGAAAAAGAAATCTAAAAAACTAACCGACAAAATGCGGGCCTGTCACATCTCAGCCCCTGACGAGAAGCCGCAGCATTCTGGTACTGTACTGGCCGAAACTTACGATATAACGCTGGCTTCCAAGTGGCCAAAACTTAAAGAGAAGGTACCTGATATTTTTTTACATCAACCTATTGATTTTGCCCAACATGTGCGTAAACTTCTTTCCTTAGGCATACAATTTTATAAACCATTCTTGAGTCGCTACCATACAAAAATAACTTGCTTATCGTTTGGTGATCACAAAGCTATGATACAATATTTTGAGAAGAAACAATTACCTTACCACACATTTGGACATCCAAGCAAGCGTAAAATGAAAATTGTTATCAAAGGCCTACCGCTAGGCATTGATTTGAATAAACTTAAAGCTGAATTAAAAGCAGTTTCAATACCGGTGATTAGAGTCCATACAATGTACAGAAGAGAAAATATTAAGGACACCAACTGCCTTGTTTTAGCTGTGGTACCATACAGTGAAGAGGGTAAGAAACTTTTACAGGTGAAAAAAATTTTAGGATATGAAATTAAACTTGAACCACCGATAAGTAAAACAAAGCAGTGTCACCGCTGCCAGATGTGGGGCCACACTCAACGATACTGCCATGGTCAAGTGAAATGTGTTAAGTGTGCTGGGGAACATATGTCCAAGAAATGTGAACGAGACAAGGACAAGGTACCACCTAAATGCGCCAATTGCAGCGGAGAACACACTGCCAACTATAAACAGTGTCCATGCTGCCCTGATTCATTGGCGCACATCCTATCTCAAGTTCAGAAAAATTCCAGAATGAAGGTCCTTTACAGAATGTCTGAATTAGTTACAACTGAGAATGTGGAAAGATTATACAAAAATAAATTCTACAAGCCTGTCAGTACTAATGTAGCATTATAATATTTATACATCAAAGTACTTTAAGGTTATATACTGAAAAACAGAGGTAAATCATTCTAAACATTGTAAACAATATAGGCATGAAAATGTTTGTGATATTTTTGGTAAAAACTAAGTTTAAATTAAATAAAAACTATTTTGAAAATTAATAAGTTTCATTTAATACTTAAGTACATGTAAAGATTTACAAATAAGTCTTATACTAATCTTAACTATATTTACAATCTTATTTAATATTAGATGAGATTACTTTATTTTACAATGCTTTTAAACTTTGCTGTATACTATTTTTTAAAGCTGTATCACTGGACTCCACACCATCACTGATTTGGGTGACGCGGACCTGAAAATTAATTGATTGTTTTATTATACTTGGTTACAATACATTTACTGATTTGGAACATAGTAATTATTATAAGATTTCATTTTGTCCAACAAAGTGACTGAACTCATCTAGATCAAGAAATTATTGTTTAAATTCCAAAAGCCAAATCTAAATCTATGTTTTTTTATAATTTGGTTGCAAGTTGTTCTTTATTATTTTATTACATTTCCTTATTTCCCTTGCTTATGGTAAAAGGGGAATAATTATAATAAAGTTACCTCAAGTTTCATATTTCTAATTGGAGATCTCCATTGTTCATCAAGCTCTGAGAGGACTCTGTCTAACGTATCTACCAGTCTGTCAGCATCTTGTGTTGTGAATACCATTGGTGGTTTGAATTTTAGCACATTAGCGTCAGGTCCATCTCGACTGATTAGAATTTTTTCTTCTCGCATTCTGTTAACAAAGTATTTATTAAGGTCCATGTAATTTTACCAAGAATATTAGAGTATTCATGTGTTTAACAAAATATATTTAGTTATTTTTAAATTTGAATGACCTAAAACCACAGAATACATAATAGTAGCTAAACGCTACAGAACGGACACTCTCCGCCTCCCGCCAAAATTAAACTTACCTCACCCCCGCGCGATCAGACATAAAATGGGCCATATTTTTCTGCAAGGACGATACGCAACGAAGATTGACAACATTAATCAAATTGACTTAAAGTAATTTTATTATTTTGGATTTGTGATTATCGTTTTTCGTAGAAAATGGTTAGATATTGTGCTGTTTACGGATGTATTTCATCAGAAAAACGCGAATTTTTTTTTACGCTAGTCACAAATGTGCCAACCATAAAGCGTTAACACACACATTTGCAGTCTCTACAGTGTGACTGTCAAAACGATCATTTTATATGGAGTGTCCGGGGTGTGCTAAAACTACAATAATGAAATGTTGAACACAGCTTTTAAATAATGTGATTTTTAGTTACTCTCTATGCTTTCGTATAGTGTTTGGATGTGTAATTTCATATCCGAAAATTGAGTAATCAATTTTTTTTTTCTTTAAATATTTTTCGAAAAATACAGTGGCAACATAATATACCTGTTGACTATATGTTTAGCTTCAGCTGTAGCGGGTGTCCTTGCGTCTCTGTCAGTCACCAGCTCGACTCCCACAAAAAGGCCTCTCCCCCGCACATCGCCAACCATGTAATGCTTGTGTTTGAGCTCTTGGCATCTTGCTAGTAAGTGGTTGCCGACGCGGAAGGCTCGCTCCGTTAGACGCTCCTCTTCTATGACGTCGAGCACTGCGTTTGCTATAGCGCAGGATACGGGGTTACCTCCGTACTGTTGGAAATAAATTATATTTTAGTAATACTTGTTACTTTTTGTTAATTACATAGATTGTTATAAAGTTGAAGAGTTTGTTTGATATTTTAAAAAAATAAACGATCTCGGAAATAACTGTATAGGTAGAATTAAAAATCTGTGTTCGTTAGCCCATTAATTATAGATGAAGGTTGTTATATTATTATAGCGTCTTGCTGCGATCTAAACTTATATTAGCCTGTTTGTAGTATGCATATCTAAAACTACGGCACGTAAATAATGCTACAAAAAACTAACCGTATTAAAATATTCCACCCCGGTATCGGCGAAGCTTTTCGCAATTTCCTGTGTTGTGATAACCGCAGCGACTGGATGGCCGTTTCCCATGGGCTTGCCCATTGTCACGATATCAGGGATCACGTCCTGCGTCTCGAATGCCCACATGTGCGTGCCCACACGACCGAAACCTACTTGTACTTCGTCCGCTATGCACACACCACCGGCTTCACGGACATGCCTGTAGAATATTTTTCCGTTGAGTTTTTTTAACATTAGGGATATTGGCAATAATATATTCGTATTTTGTACTTTTAAGAAAATATTGAATAACAAAATATTAAATAGATTACGTAATTAATCATAGTAAAACGAATAACGATAGGAAAATAACTTACTCGTAAGCCCGTTTCAAATAACCATCTGGGGGGAATATTTGTCCGCCACAACTTTGCAAGCTCTCAGCAATGAAGGCACAGACGCCTCCGTTTTTCTTAGTTGCTTCTTTACAAAGCTTTCCGACTTCATCAGCATATAATTTTCCTAATTCTTCTTCGGATTGTGAATCATTGGGGTATGTATACTTTCCCCTGTATATATCCGGGACCGGGGCCTGTATTTAAAACAATTACTTATAATAACTATTTTATAATAGTAAATATAAAATGTCTAGGTATTTCATAGTAGTAATATAAATAGAATTCTCAAATATAATATTTTCCTAATTCTAACCTAAAGCATAGGTAATATCCTTTGAGTAAAACGCTATTTATATTCTTATTTAATAACAAAAAGTATTAACGCAATAAAAGACCAAATGTTACTCCTTCATAATAACTCCTTATATATTAGCGAATAAAGGAAAAACATGAACCATAAACGTAGTCATAACTCCATATTTTTCTCATATTGTGCCCCCGATACATAACGGCATAATAAGCATTAAAGGCAATAAGTGGCGAACAAAAAAGTTTTTTGCGTTCCATATTAATAGGAGCCATATTTATGTGCCAAACACCGTGTGCTTACGCAAGGCACATAATAATTAATGTTTTATATCCATACAATTTCGAATTTAACTACTTAAATAATATTAGGAAATAATTGAAGGTATAGCTACACTATGGGGGAGTAGCCAAGGCAACTCACCACGTGAACCCACTCTGGCTTCTCTGGCCCTCCTGGTAGGTTCAGTTTGTAAGGAGAGACATCAATCATGGAAGTAAGGTGCCCATGATACGCGCTGGAACAAAATGGCGCTAGTAGCACCCACCAAAAGTTCCTAACTCTACTCTCATACTTCATCAGTCACGAATAACCATACATTTTGGCTGCTTTGTATATAAATTTTTTTACCGCAATATTTAACAACTTTCTATATAGAATAATACACACTTGAGAATTAAATAATCTACTTTATATAAAAGTACAATGTTTCACAATTTAAATACAGAAGTTCTCACCACAGAATACATTTTTAATAAGATCTATAATTATGTATAATGAAATAGGCGAAAATTTTACAATAATGACAAAGTCAATTATTGAGTTTCAAATCAATCAGCCAATTTCTTATTACATTCTTCACATTCATACAATAGTATCTGCAACCCGACTACGACGAAAATACTTTAATGATACTTACTGGTCAAGTGTAACAACATCCTTCTTCTTAGTGTGAACTTTTGCTAGCCTTAGTGCCAAGTCATTAGCCTCGGAACCCGAATTAACGAAGAAGCACACAGACAATGAGCCAGGCATAGTTTTTACAAGCCTTTCAGCTAGGATCACAATTTCATCGTGGAGATATCTGTTGTTTGTGGATATCAAAGACATTTGGTTTCTTCCAGCTTCTACCACATGTGGATGGCAATGTCCCACTACAAAAAGTTATTACATTAGGTATATAGTAGAAATAAATTCTTAAGGATAAATCAAGTAAAACTGTTAAAAGGATAAGTAATTTTTTTTAACGACAGGCCACTCAGGGTAATAAACGAATTTCATTACGTTAATGCGATAAATAAATACAAATAGAACGTCAGATATCGCTATCTCAAGCCAGTCAAGAATTCGAGGATCACGCATGGCACATGCACTGTTATCAGTATTAATGCAATATTATACTAACCGTGTGCAACGTTATTGATGCAATCGAGATATCTCTCGCCCGTTTCGTCATACATGAACTGGGCGATTCCGCGAACAATTTTTAACGGGGATGAACGGAAAAACAGCTGGCAGGCGGCTCTACAAAAAAATTTACAGTTTTTAACCACTCCTTTTATGTGTATGTAGTTTTTGGAATACAATGCATGATGTTTGTTTAAATGTGGATATTTGGTGGGTGTAGGTAATGCTAAAACTTTACTGAACTAAAATTATTATGTTTAATAGATAATGTACTTATTTAAGATCAGTTTAGTTTTAGCATTTCAGTAAACTAAATAAAATATAATTAAAAAAATTTCTACAACAAACCCGAAGTATTTTTATTGTTATGTTTACTAAAATATTTGAGAATCTAATGTTTCTTATCATACCTATTAGAAATGTAACAATTTAATGATAACAAATGATAATAAAACTCAAATTTGCAAAAACAAACTATTGTGAAGTGAACAATAATTATAAAACGGTCAAATAACACTAACTGTGTAGGAATAAAACTGAAATTATGAAGCTAATAAAAGCGTGTTAAAATATAATATTATCTAAATTAGGTATTTTAAAAGTCCTTACCCGATGTATTTTTCTCGAAGTTCAATGGTTTCAGATTTTGGTTTTGATTGTAGGTAAGCCATTTTATCTTATATCTGAAATAACTGAATAGTCAGCGACGACGGAGATAGATCACAAACATTAATTTTAAAAGTTCTGTTTCTACTTTAGACCTTACTTAGCTTATACCAGGCATTTAGACGTATTTAAAGAAATAGGAATGTAATTAAAATGATAAATAATCATTACATGTTGCAAATTCATGAACTTTTTAAATAAAGAAATAATTACAAGAAGATACTGGCAAAAAATTAATGATCGTTTATAAATTACCTATGGCAAATATCCAATCAACCTTAAGTAAAATATGTAGGTAATAAATATTATTATCTAGATACTTACTATATTTCACGGAAACTAAACGTAAACAGTAATAAATGTTGTGTTGGATTATTATTAGTCACGTGCGACTACGAGCAAGGAATGCTACAATACCTTAAGCGTAAGATGATTTTATAGAGGCAACGAAGGCACGCCCTCGCAGCGGCCAATGGAAACAAACACATATACTTACTTACAAATTATCAGTGCAATAAGTTGATAAGCTCGCATGAACACAAAAGTCGTCGACCACGCGGCTGACGCAGACACGCCATGGAGCGACCGCATGGTCGGTCATTAAGGAGAAGTTACCGGCTCGGTCACTTTTATTTAATAAATTTGAGTTTATTTCTATTAACCTTATAATTTAATTAATTTTTAACAAATTAATTAATAGGGTTATTGACAATAATGAGATATTAGTGTGCAGATATAAAGTTTTCTAAATTGTACAATATATAAATCTAGTTTCATTTTATTTGTAGTGCCTAAATGTTATGAGTTTTTCACTTCAGTAGCCGGTGCTTACCTATTTATAGTTTTATACAAATTGGAACAGGCAAGGTTTCTCATTGCAACTTATAAAGTAAAAAAGCATAAAAAATAAATAAGCTTTATATTATCTTAGCTCTATTATGATTTATGTAATTATATATCCGTTATGGATTTGATTTCGATGGATGATCAAGAAATTACTCAGTGCTCAGCTACAATAATGTTAAATTGATAATTATATTAAAATAAAATTTTCTTATTTAAAGTTATTGACCCAAATATAAGATAAACTATGGACGTAACGCATTATATGATAACGTCGGCTTAATATCCAAATAATTATGCAGAAAAGTTATTTAAACACATAGTAACGTTAGCATGTGGCTTTTTAGGTACATTTTTTATTGAATTTGCATGGTGAAAGTACGCAAAGTAACACAAAATACTTATGTTATTTAATCTCTAATCTACTTAGGTATGTGTTACTTTATCCTTAAATATTTACTTATAGCTTAATTGGTTCAATATTTTTTGTACTTACATTAGTTTTTATTATTTCCTTTGTATATCTAGATTCTAGACATTCTAAGAAACTTATTAGGGATCCTCAACATTCGCAAGGGAATCAAAACCTACAGGGCAAGTCCCGTAAACACAGAATCTTTAAATTTGTGCTATTGGACAAAGCAACGTCTAATAGCACAGAGGAAGATATAATCGTGAAAAGTATAAATTTACAGTTACAACATATAAAAAACAGCATTTATACGGAACCCTCGGTGCGCGACTCCGACTCGCACTTGGCTGGTTTTATTTTTTATCTACCTATCTGTATAACAAACATAAATAGATTAAGGGCTTAATAAATTATATCTATTATAATATAAGTATCTATTTAGTATTTACCTACGTATATCATATTATGCGGCACTTTTTTTTCTGTCGCTACCTACATATTTTCTTGACGTCAATAGATTTATTATTACACTTTATGATAACTATTTAAACTTACAGTCAATGCCGTATTAATTTTCTAGTCCGTAATGATTTTCAATTAAGATAATTGAAAAGTAAAGAAGTTTTCAACACTGCGACCGGTGCATTCGTACCGACACACGTTGATTTTTTTTTATCATTTTATTACGTACCTAATAGAGAACATGTAGGTGTAAAATTTATTGCACGCGAAAAGAGTAGATAAAATTTAGTACTTAAGTACTTAGGTAATATTTATTTTTTACCATTGAGTTACTATGTACTGTTTTTTACTGTTGCGAGGCTTAGCTAGCAGGATACCATAATATGTAGGTACTACGACCTTGGCTTTAGGGCCCAAGTATTATTGAGAGATTTTTATGAGAGTTTTGAAATAACAAAACAAAAAACACTTTACCCACCAAAATTAAATAATATCATAAAATTTTACTTATCTACCAAGAAAGTAGAAATAAACCTAGTATTTTTCCCAACTCTTATCGTTGCCAATACCATTACTAACTTCTACTAAGATTAGTCTATCGGTAAACTAAGTGAAAAAAATAAACGATAAAATAAAATCTGACTACATCCTTATCATACATGTACTCGTAAGCCGGACAGCAAATTGTAAAAAATATAAATTGAAGGCTTCGAAATAAAGAACTGAAAACAGAGAATAAATGAACAAGACAATTTGTTAGCAGGTAAATTAGCTTGCTTCGGTGAAAATGCGCACAATACCGATTTTCCTTTGTGACTTTATTTTAACAAAACATGAGTAGATATCTACTTATGGCTAAAAATTGGCTTATAAACTTAATGTTGAAAGGATGATTTTGCAATAGACATTCTATTCTATGCAGGTATAGGTATACAATTTTGTAGTTGTGTACGAAGAAAATTATAAAAATAAGAGCAACGCATATCTACGCTTTTCATTTGTCTCGATTCGATAATAAAACTAGAATTATTTGCTTATTTGAACTTATATCTTATTTTTATATTATCTCTTGAAGTTATCGTAACGTCTTTAAAGTAAGATGCCTACTAAAAGTTTACTTTATGTATCTTATACCTACACATAAAAACTTCACTGTTGTGAGAATGGCGATTTCCCCAGTGAGAGTCCCAATTTACTACGAAACATGCTCTACCTCTACAGTCGGCTGTTTTAGTAAATTGTTTTATTTATATGTACCTACATGTTATCTATATATGTATATTAAATTACAACAATTAAAAAAAAATTACTTAACTAACTAACTAACCAGGTAACTACCAACTTTTCGAAGAAAAAAAAATTTATAAAAGAAAAAAAATACGTATTGGACCTACGTATACCTGTAATAAATTTATTTTACCAATTATTACTACTTATTAATAACGTACCTATGTAGTTAGGTATTTACCTACTTGCAAACAAAAACACACATACTTACCAACCATGAGATGTATCATCCATTGTCAGTTTTTTTTTTTTAATCTACACGATAAGTAGGTACTAAACATGTACTAAATTTATTAGTCAAACAGTGCTAAAATTGTTCTTAACGTGTGTTTTAGGGAAAATACAGCAGTGTTCCAAAACTGTGGTCATTGTACATTTTGTAGCGCATAGGTATTTTATGTTACAAGCACTTGTTATTGGCATCGCTCCAAAGCTATAGAGACATGGAGAAAATTTACAACTAAGGTATTGGTCCCCTTTTTCGTGTTGCCGCTTTGATTCGTGACTTTTTGATTCCGGCGCAAAACAAGTCATTTAAATTTATATCGTATGTGGTATTGTTATGGAGTGTAAATAATACAAATACAATATTGTTTCGCCGGTGTAACTTGGAATTAAACACCAATATAAACTTTGTCTCCATAGAAAACCCAGTACCAACGTACTAAAAGAAGTCAATCACGCGTAGGTACCTCGTGCCTGTCATGTTATTCTACCGAAATAAGTTCAAATAGGTATATAAATGGAGACGCTATTTATAGAGATCAATAATAATCTACCATTATTATGATTTATGTATTACAATTAAGTATATTTTTTTTAGATTTAGATTTGATTTATTTTTTTCCCTATACCTACACGTATTCTCGATGATTTTGTTTTATTACTAGATATTTTTGTTGTATGTAGGTTTATCTAAAAATATAGTTTACCAAACATGATTAGCTTACGTACCTAAATGATAATATCGGTAGGTACCTACCTATATAAACTTTAACATTTTCCTCTTTAAGGTCACGACAAGATTATGAAGAAAGAAAAATAGCAACGACGGACAAAAGCATTCTTAAAAATACGATCTCTATTTTCGAAAAAAAATACAAATACCGATTAGATATTGTTTATATTGTCACCTTGCATTGAACGGTCATTTAGCATCAATAATAGACTAAATGACTGAACATAAACAGGAACTCAGACGACAGTCGACACTAGGTACCTAGATATTATATTTTATATTTCCTACAGTTTCTCTGTAATATACCAGTTTCCTTATTAAATAATTAACGCATAAGTATTTATTATCATTAAGTAATAATTGCATTTATAAATCTATAGTTAATGATATTCAATGTTTATTTTAATATTTGCATGCATAAAATATGTATGGAAACTAGTAAGGCAAAAGATAAATAGCTTTAACAACAGAAGTTACGTTACGAAGTACCTATACAATACAGCCAGGCGCAAAATGTTTGATTTAAGTCAATTAACGTACTGCGATCATACATCTAGTATCAAATGGAATTTGCTAATAACTCCACCATTACCTTCGCTACGTTAATCCAATATATTTTGTAAGCAAGAAATATGGTTTGTTCATCGTTAGTAATATCTAATCATACATTATGTCTAATCCATAGAATGTAAGCATTTAGCCGTAACTACGTTTGATTCTCTAGCACATATCAATTTAATACTAAGTATTCAAAATATACACGAATAGGTTATATATTATTTCTAACATCTCTACAATTCATAAAGTGCACTGTTATCAATAGAGATAATTTATAAAGCTATATTTAAATATTTATCTTACAATAATAATCAGTGTATCTTCTTTGACTAAAATAGATTGTTTACAAATCATAATAAATGTAAAGTATAGACAATCTTTGTTTGTTGGGTAAATCGTGCGAAGCAAGTGCGGAAAATTCCGCATGGCGTTTGACATCTTTAATATTTACATTCTAACTTTTCTCTAACGTAATACCACGTAATACAGATTTATTACATTATATCATTGACGTGTTTAAAATAGACTTGTCAACAAATGAATTGTAGACTCACGTTTGTTGTATCTAATTAGCACGCTTATTTGAATTGATATAGCATATGCCCGTGAGCGGTTAAGCATTAGAGTGGTAATTTTAAATCTATACAGAGGAAATTTATTTATCGCCGATGGAAATGCGGTGTCGGGTGCGCGGTTACGTGGTTAGGCCGCATACGAAATGACATATCCGCGACTAACCCCTACGTGACAAGCTAGAAAATCTTCCGAGGCGTGTTTCAGCATAATATTTGGAATCATACTTTCCGAGCCCGTCGCACCTTCATAGCTATCTTTTCAATTCAATTTTCGTTCTGAGTCTTTGATTCTCTTACGTTGATTATTAAAGTATTTTCATATAAGAGTTCAGCTCCAACTTTATTGTTTGCAATTTTTTTTAATTAATAAACTTACAGCTCCATCTCGTTCCAGAATAGGAATTCTTATCGTAAGAGTTACTTTTATTTCTAATACAATATTGATTTAATTTTGTTATAATCGCGTTTTTGCTAACGGTATCAAATACTAACAAAGTGTCGAGCACGTGTATGGCACGCCCATGCATCGCTGTCGTGGAAGACGAGAGGCCTTCTTTACGAAAATTATCGACAAACGAACGCTTTTATCATTTTGTGTTCGTTATTTTAGGTCTCGGGGACTTTTTATCTATGTTATTAAGCTACTATCCGTAGAAAACAGGTTGCTGGATTATTTTAAGAATTGATGATAATTCTGAAGTCTGAACCGACTTTACTATACCTAAAATAAATAATGTTATTACCTAACTAGCAATGAACACATCTATATCTATGGGCTCTATGGCACATTCCCTTGAGAGCTTTTGCGCATAAAGTAGGTAAAGAACGTTAAGTGTGAGCTTTGTGAGTGCACTGAAAATGTGCATGTAGAGAAATCGTTTGTGGATTGTATGTACTATAGTGTTGGGCAATAATGCAAAAACTAGAAGCAAAGCAAGGCAATATGAGAAATTGATTAATAAGCACAAGTGTGGTCAAGCAATTCTCTATTGTTCTTAAAAAAATATCTGAACTGATACAAACCTTATTCAGAGAAAGATAAGGGATGACGATCCCCCTCTCATTAATTTTCTTTTAAGATTTATAGATATAAGATTTTCTATTTATTTATTTGTTTATCCATATAAACATGTAATAAAGTTTGACCGCTAATCATTCTTATGACCAATTTAACTGCGCAAGATTTGTTGGGTTACCTGACCTGTTGTCAAAGTTATTTCAAGCCACTAAAACTATTGGCTTTGCTTATAAACTTCGTAAAACTTGCTCAGAACTACGGACACGCTCAATTAAAATGAGTGGTCGTCCGACAGATTGATAACATCTTTAGTTATTTTATCCGTATCCCAATCGTATAATAGCTTTATCTAATTAGACGAGAGCATCTCTAAGACGAGCCTGAGGTTTTACAAAAAATAAAACGCACATATCTTAAATATAGAATAAGTATATTGAATAATTAAATAATGTTATTTTAAATATTTCGCCAAAAAGACTTAGGTGTAATCGTAAAAGTAATAATAAAAATTATCTAGAGGTCAAAACATTTCGAGTGGAAGTGGAAACATACATGAAGTGGGAAGTTATTGCAAGTAGGAGAAAATATCGAAGATTGACTCGCACGTTGTGGACCGACATGCAACCGCAAGCGAGTTCATAAAACTTGTCATCTCAAAGCGTTCGCTCGTTTGCATGAGAAGCGACAGTGTGAGCGGCCACCGCGCGCGCCAACCTTCGTCGTGCATAACAGTCTATCGCTTAACTAATAACTTCGCTATAGTTACAACCGTTTGCGATACCAGAGCAAAAAGTACTAGTGCTATTATATTTAATCGTAATAAATATTATATAAAACTTATGGGCACTTCAGCAGGATGTCTAGAAACGTGCTCACATATTACGATCACGTGGAAATCTGATAATTGTGACGCCCGTTTAGACATCCCGAAACGATTTTCACGATTTCGCATTTTAATCTTCGAACCTTCGCTCTACACGTATCGAGTGCGTACACACGAACGATCTCAACGTGATGCGAAACAGTGCACGTGTTTGTGACATTTCACATATTTTCATATAGATATTCGACTTTTCAATAAATTATTCTAAGATGCAACTGTAAGCATGAGCCATTTCCATTGGAACGCAACAACTGTAAAGATCATTTAAACAGCTCGAGTCAGGGGGTAAATCGTAACGAGATTCTAAGTCTGTGTTTTTAAATTCAATATCAAAAGTTCCACGAGGTATTTTTTGCAAAGTGGTTAAATTACCAAATTCCTGTTTTGATTTACACCCTGAGACGACATTCTATCTTTATGAACTTTCCAAATAATACATGCTTCTTGTACGACAATAATATACAAATATAACATGCACATATTACAATAGTCAAGTAATTCACTCAAACTGTAACGGTTACATATTTTAATAGGCGGAGACACCACACTTACAAAGTGTATAATTAAACTACAATTTAAAATGTATAAAATAAATTATGCATCATTTTAGAACTTAATCAAAATGTCACAGTTACGTCGCGTCGATATTTCAGCTGTGATGTTACGTAAATTGAGTCTGGAGACAATATATTTCATAAAGTATTTAGATCAGGCCCATATTTAACAATCATATATAATTTTGAAACTATTTTAATAACTAACAAATAGTGAATACATAGAATTTAAATTAAAATTAAAATTAAATTAAAATTATGTTCCAATTGCTCTTTAATCAAATTTAAGGATGCTAAGACCTTGTTTTGTTTAGTGGATGTAGTACTGGCGGAGCTACGACAAACACCTAATGGAAGCGCGTATTAAACAATTGGAAAATTTGCTAAATTTGCTATTAATTTATAATACATTTTCCTCGACACGACTGCCATCGACTAATAAAATTCGGTCAAGCATCCCTCACAACACCTGGGCTATATATAAGTTACATAAATTAATTGCATCATTCGACTAAACATTACATACATCAATAATTAAATATAATTCAATGAATTTTATGATTTATAATAATAATTATTATGGTTATGAATACATATGAAATAATAATAAGCCGCAGTAAATCAAAGTGATGTGTAATATACTGATCAACTGCAAACAAATCCCATAAAAACGTGATTCACGGTTATACTGAATCGAGTTACAACTATGACATGCATTAAACGTCTAATTAAAATATGTTTCATTCTAACGTCTTATAATTACGAAACTAACGATATATTTTCTTTTTTTTTCATTTTTAAATATACTTTAAAATGTAAAAATAGTTCTTTGAGACAAAACGTCAAAGCACTTTATGCTATAAAGAATAGAGGAAAAGGCTCTCCAATATAGTAAAACAAAGGTATTGAAAATAATAAAATGAATAATGACCGAGAGTAAATATTATTTCCATTTCATGTCATGTAAATATAAAGTATTATGCAATCTAAACACGTAGGATGGTCATTATACTGCAACGAAAGCGCTACAAATATAATTATTCGCAAATTAATCATGGACGGCAAGTAATTATGAAAAGTAATTTCATTGTGTTGGCTAGGTACACGAGTAACTTTTGAATACCTGCAACTGTAAATTACAATCAGATGTCAAAGTCAACTTGACGTCCGAAACTGTGTGGTTTATGTGTGCTGTGCTCTGAAATTTGTTCTTCATACAGTCAAATTAAGCCAAAACTAGGTTAAAGATACACGCCATACCTACGTTATTCAAGATCAAAGAGTACAAATCGCATTTGATACTATCTAAATTAATTATAGGTAATAATAATTAATAATAATTCAAAAGGCTACGTTTATCAGGTTAAGTACCTATATTCAATCGCTGAGATAACCTGAATTTATAGAGAGGTTCATATTATAGACAATAACTGTACTGCGTTGAAATAGTCTTGGTTTATTAAAATATATCATAAGTCACAATACAACCAAAGCAATGATTAAATCTACACAACCTTTATCAAGACAAATAGGCGAAACATACATTTTCTTTGACCTTAAATAACCATAGGATAAGAAAACAATGATTAAACTATTTTACATTTTATTTTTTAATTAAGAAATAAAAGTACTATAAAAGCCGTGTTAAGTAATAATAATTATATAATAAGTATTTTAAGACGATCTATAACCAAAGTCAATATACGGCAAAACTTTTTTTAAATTCATTTAAAGAACGAACACCGAATAAAGTTTTCCCATAGATTTCCACGTTACAAACTTCAATTTTAACTAACTAGCATTCTAGAAATTTACTACCTACAGAATGTCGAAAACATCCACACGTTAATGTATGCACGTAAACGTCTACTTAATAGATTGAACTAAACCTACTCGACACGCGAGCCGCGAGCCCCATTCCGATCTCCGCACATCCCACCTACGCTCGAATCTAATGCATCTAGCGAATCTTCCACTACATTTAACATCAACTACACAACAAATGCTAATTGTCACCTTCGTTCGACCTCTCTGAATATAATTTAAGATACGACGCTGAATTTAATATATCATTAAGTACAGGAAATTGTATATTCTTTATCGTCAACAATATCGCATTTGTAGTGTTTGCGTGCCGCTGTAACATTAAAAGGCCAATAAGGCGTCGGTAAAGTGTCTACCGACACTAACGAATCGAGAGATCGGAATGAGCCGTCGCGTCGCCGGCTTTTATCCTATACTTTATAATATTCCAAAGTCTCTCGAGAAGCTACATCTCATTATATTATAATAAACTTGTAAATAAAGTTACTTTAAATATAATAAAAACCACGTCCACATCTTTCCTCGAAAAACCTCATTACTTAAATAGTCATGAATTGCAAATTTCGACAAGAGTATATCAAAAATAGTGTACCGACGGTTCTCATCTACAATCTGTCTTATATATCTGTACTCTAAGGACGATACACAGAAGAAAGGAAAAGGGGAAAATTTAGGTAGATTTGCATCAAAAAGTCCACGGGCGGTCCTTTAATTTGGAAACTTTGCGCAGGACAAATTTACGAAGTAATCTACCTACCGTTCACACGAATTACATTTAGGACTTAGGGATTTCTTTCCTTACCTTAAATTGCTATAAATATCGGACTTAGATCCAACCGAAAATATTTCACAACATCAAGTTTAATTTCATATACTTCAATGGTGGTAAATTTAAAAAAATGTAATGACGATTCAAAAGTGCTTCTAGAAGAAGTCTAATTGAATAAATAAATGTTTGAGTTTTGAGTTTGAGTAAAAGTAGTATTTGCCGATTCTCTTTTCCACCAATTCACATATTCGCTCAATTTTGCGAAAAATTTAGGTACTCAACGCCTAGTATTAGGATTGCAATAGCAGTAAAAACGTCCTACATTTAACCCGAAACTACATCAATTTAAAATTATTGCTTACAAATTTTGAATATCCGTTTCCAACATTAGACAGACGATGCCTCGCTCGATACAAGTAATGGACGCGCCAATAGCCGACCGATGCCAATAGAACGGCTCTAGTGGCCCGGATTAAGGGAGAGAGGAGATTTAATTGATGATATAAACATTTTATCCCACACTTAGTTCGTACTTGCAAAATTACCTCCACGATATCTCTAAGTAATTAATTTTATCTTGCATTCTCCAATACTCCAAGTAGACCGACGATAAAATAATCACTAGAAGCAATAGGCGAACACAATGAGCAACGTTATTGAATACAAACGCTCGATTAAGCGCAGCCGAGATCTTTCAAAACGTAATTCACTAATGGACGTAGATGAGTATTGTTTGATGAAGTTAAATAATTAATGAAAGGAAAGCGTTAACTACCGTTTCACTTGTAATATTTTCATATCATACTAAATTAAACTAAAGAAAAATATATAAATTAAAACAGAAACTAATGCGACGCACCTTGAACGTCGCTAAAATATAGTTTCTTTGCATTGATTGAAACAACGTGTATTTCTTTTAATACCCTTTGTTATTATATAAAAACGCCGAGATCTTTAAAAGGTATTAAAATGAGTAATAAGCTATCAATATAAAAGAGGACTAATGAACTATAGTTGTGAATCTGCACTGGTTCTCCAATGACATCCCCAAACTATTGACTAGTTAATACGAGTTAATGAATAGGAAACGGAACAAAAACATTCGCATCATAAGCGGAACATTCTATGAGCCACATGTTTGTTCTGAATATCGTACGCAATTCAAGATTAAGTCCACATCTATGCAATAATAACGAATGTATAAATGAGCAAAATGTTGCTGAAACTTAAACGAGCATAAGTTTTAACACTACATCAAATATTATTATGTTTAATGGTGATTCAATAGATATAAAATAGTCATATGAGATCTAAATGAGATTATTTTCTGGATTTTTTATCAGTCAGCAACATTTTATTTCCTAATGTCGATTGTTCAATTATTGGATACCTAAAGTTATATCGTTCGTATTTATTTTATATTTTATAATACTTTTAGAAACTTGTGCATTAAAATGTATTTAAAAACTTCAATTAAACCTATTGTATCGTGAAAATATAGGTGTATGAAGTTAACACTTTTATTTATTAATATTATTCTTGTTATCATATCTGTATTGAATCAACGTTAAATAATACTAAAATATCCATACAAATTACCGCTCTCTTACGTGCTAACAAAACTATAATTATAATAGGATAAAACATATTCCAGTGACAATATTTTTTCAGTATTATGTGATAAATTAAAAACACTTTCTTTTAACTTCATTAGCTGACTTGATTCGCTTTTTTATTGTATGAAACATAAAATGTTTTGTGACATATACATATAATAAGAGCGGTAATATGTAAGAGTTGCGGTTCGTCATGAATAATTATTATTTTTCGGACAAAAATTGTCACATAGGGAATCGCTTGGGGATCGATATTTTAGAAATTTCAACGCTTTGACAATATACGACAGTACGGAAGAGAAAATTCACAACGCTTCAATTACATACGCTCCTGCGGTCACTGTTATAATTACAAATTCACACAACGACATGAATTTGTTACAACGTCCAACCGAATCAATTATTCCCTCAACGACAGGGTGAAAATCGATTTCGTACAAACACATCTCATTACAGATTACAATCACCCTTTGCCAGACAAATTCACACATATTTTAGCGAACGAGTGCCCACAAACAACTAACGAACTCCTAACATTCGAACCGAAAGTAAGTACGACTCGTTAAAGTTAAATTCGCCGTATTCAACGTAAGCTTAGATTTTAGTTAGATAAGTATCGCGAATTTCGGCTAATGTGTGTAAACGCAAGTTCGTACTTGCGTATCACACGTAGGCTGGGCGTGTGTGCGTGCGTGCATACATGCACTGTGTACGCGCGTGTCACGTATGGACGCAGTACACACGCTACTATAGGGCGCAACACGCATACAAAGGCCGCGTTTGTTCCTGACGTTCATTACTTTATATACCAATACCGGATGTTTAACGTCAAATATTACAACATTCTTCTTCGCCGTGAAGAAATGTCAATAGGATTATTCGATCCCCAACGCCGGGGCCGCAATAAGTGTCATTTACATTGAGATATACATATGGAGACGACACCGCCTACATCACTTATGTTCCGCTCAACATACGCCATATGGCGTAACTGCACGCTCATTTTTTATTTGTTTTAAAGTGAAACGCATCAAATATGCCTTCGTGTGTGTTATGATATTGCACAAATAATACAAATAATACGGAAAAGTGCAAAGGAATAACTTTCATCGGTAAGTACCTAACTAGATAATAATTTTTAAAACTTAGTTAGAGCAAAAAAATGGCGCACAGATTTTGTTCGTGGTGTCTCCTCCATACGTAGTAATATTATCTAAATGGTCATTTATTAAAATTTAGCGTCGCCAGCGCGAGTGACGCTTTCCCTTGTCCTACTGAGAAAGATTTCAACATCCAGTATTGGTACACAGTAGAGCCGGCGCGGGCCGGCGGGCGCGCGTCACCAGCAGCAGAGCGGGCGGCTCACAGCGTGTGCGTGTGCGGGTGTGTGTGCGTGTGCGGGTGCGTGTGCGGGTGCGTGTGCGAGCGGTGGCGCGGACACGTGTGCGACAGTTTGCGCGCCGAGCCCCGCGCCACACAAACTATCGGCTGCCGACGTCATTTGCCATTCGTCTGCAGCGCCGCGTTCAGTTGCGTCCAGAGGTCCTTCTTGCACGATTTCGACCTGCGCGGGACATTACATGCGTGTCAGTACTCGTCTCTCGTGTCTACACGTAGCTATGCGACACACATGTTTACGAGCGACGGAATTATTGATACAATACATACATAATAAAATAATGTTTTACGAAATATAAAAATATATAATATATTATGCGAGACCTACTTTGGGGCACATTAAAGGCACAAATTATTAACTTCGTGTCGTTTAGTGTGGTGTGGATGTGGATCGTTGTGTCCTGTTTGTGGCAATAGACAGATTATTTCAGTATATTGCTCCTCGTTTTTCATGTGTACTATTTTCTTTTTTTAATTATACCTGCCGTTAGATATGCTCAAACTTTTACAATAAGTTACTATACATCAACTATGTAACAAAGAGACACCAAAACATGATCAAAAACAAGCTTACCCGATTGTATTCTCTTCCGGGCAAATACGAAAGAAATATAATGAGATAGATATAAATGCTTCGAAATTGGATTCAAACGAATGTTACGAGAAAAGAGCATATTTACCTGCGCAACGAGGCAAGCCATTCTTTAAACTGTGTATTTCCTTCTGGCGTCAACTGGAACGCCGTGCGAGCAGAGAGGACGATGCCTACGAATTCTTCATACTCCACTGCCGTTAAGTGGTACAGTTTCTGGTGTATACATTGGATGTACCTGCAAATAATAACGAAACGTTTAAATCATTTCATAATTCCAAATTAAAGGCGTACATCAAAGTATCTATTATGCGATCCTACTAAGCACGATACTGCACCATTTTTATGTGACGTCATATACATATTATGTTGAGATGAATTTATAATCTAAATTAAAAAAAATTATGTAATGTATTTAAATTTTCAAAATAAAATAAGCCTAAGTATAATACAAATGTTTAAAAGAACACAGCAAGTTACTTTTTTAAATATTTACTAATTATTTTATTTCTATTCCGTAGGTGTATGAGGCAAATAAACTATTTTAATAATATTTTTTTTTTACATTTATACTTATTACTTACTTATATTAAGACTACTAGTGCGTAGTGGTCATAGAAATCTAAATAACAAGACACTATAGAAGTGCTATAATGTCATAATTAGTATAAAAACCACTGTCGCCAAAATCAACACATTTAAACCGATAGCTAAACAGTATAGTTCAGGATCCATCGCCCATTTTTGCACTTGATTACTATCAAGCTAATTTTCCGTGAGTAGCTTTATTTTGATGAGACGCCCAATAATTTCATGTACGAATCTCTCGATGGTGGTAGCTAACAGAGGTAACAAGGATAAAATATTTTGATTTGATGGTTCTCAAATATTTATTACTAACTGAATGTTTTTTTTTGTTCAATCTCAAGATAATTATCTAAATTATTCGAAAAAATATTTCTTCTTTCCAATGTGTATCGATAACGAGGTCATCATAAATGATTACTAACCAGCAGATTTT
Source organism: Colias nastes (assembly GCA_907164665.1). Lineage (NCBI taxonomy): Eukaryota > Metazoa > Arthropoda > Insecta > Lepidoptera > Pieridae > Colias > Colias nastes. The sequence goes on along the minus strand of CAJQZM010032683.1, from coordinate 1,787 downwards.
TTTGTTTTCACTTATTTAATACTTATATAATTCAACAGACATATTGTCCTACAAATTGTGTAATAAATATTTGAGAACCATCAAATCAAAATTTTTTATCCTTGTTACCTCTGTAAGCTGCCACAATCGAGAGTTTAGTACATGAAATTATTGGGCGTCTCATCAAAATTAGCTACTCACGGAAAATTAGCTTGATAGTAATCACTTGCAAAAATGGGCGAAGGATCCTGGACTAGTATGTACAGTAATCCAAAAGTAATAATGCGCATAGAAATCTTCGTCACTGTTCGGCAACTGTCATATTCCCGGAGCGTCCGAAGACGATATCTATATAGAGTGGTTAAATGCATTTTCTTCATGTATAGTTTATTAAAATTATGTGTTTTGTGCTAAAAGAGATTAATATTGATTTGTAAGTAACGATTTTGTTTCGATAATTCCTTGTAAGTAAATAGCGAGGATAACCCCACGATTGCGAATATATCTTTGTTGGATTGATTAATGATTTACTTGGAAAATTTTATAGTACTTTTAAAGTGTCTTACTGAAGCTGTGTAATGATGGAAGAAAAGAAGGTTAAAATAACACAAAATTTATATTGTATAAAATATGGTTTTCAAACACAGGTTTAGATTTAAACCATATAAATCTAATCATTAAAATCTCAGTTCAAAAGTATTTACAGCACTGATCATTCTTCAATATTATGACATTTACAAAAAAAAAAAAAAAACAATCAAAATCAGGGATTATCTTTATTTCTGACATTTTAGATACATCTCTTCTTCATTTTCACTTTCCCTACTGCCATCACCTGTGTAAATCATTTCATTGATTAATTCAATTCACCTTTAAAAACAAACCCAAGAAGGGTATGTAATAGCAGCTCTATATTATTCCACACAGAGAGAACACGTGCAGTCACCACCAATATTTAAAGACGACTGACGGATTTTTCAGTTCTTTGACTGACAAGGCTACCGTCACCTACCGCCCGATTTGTTTTTGATTGTGTATGACCGTGAATTGACTTCTATTTCTTTTAAACAAGGTCCTATTAATTTCTCAAATGCAAGTGCATTTTGTAGGGCTCTTACGAATCAATGATTCGAGTGTTTTCGGAAATACGACAATTAGCGAAGATTTGCATGTGCATTATTAATTTTGGAGTACTGTACATACATGTATAATGTCAATGCTTCTACATTCTTAATGTTATTCGTAGATATGTTTACACCAATACTTATATTTCCAGCTTTCCTCGCGATCGCGTCATACGTAGACTGGATTGTATCAGTGACCACCCCCGCAGAGAGCTTTGACCAAAATGAGATCCAGGTGGCTGACCCAGTGGAAATTGCTGAAGAAATTCAAGTAGCTGACCCCGTTCAAGTAGCTGAAGGTATCCAGATGGCTGACGCTGTCCAGGTGGCTGACGCTGTCCAGGTGGCTGACGCTGTCCAGGTGGCTGATGCTGTTCAGGTGGCTGATGCTGTTCAGGTGGCTGATGCTGTTCAGGTGGCTGATGCTGTCCAGGTAAATGATCTGAAATGGAAGAAAAATTATTACTGTATTAAAGAAAGAAAAAAATCAAGAGCACGCTTATTAATTTTGTAAAAAGTGGTTTTATTTCTAAGACAATAATATAAATTAAACTGCTAAGACTTATAATAAAAGAAAATCAAATAAAAAATAAAATACTAGACAATGTCTATATCATGGTCTATCAAATTTATACATTTACTAGATTTCCGCCCGCGGCTTCGCCCGCGTTTTCAAAGGAAAAC
>CAJQZM010032682.1:0-49564 GCA_907164665.1 Colias nastes | reverse complement strand
GACAAGCGACAGGCTTTTAATTCACCCAATATCAGAATTATAGGTCACACTGGCACATCATTACCATCTGTGCAGGCCTGCGTCGTAAACGTGACGGTAATTTGAGTCTTATCACTAGCTCGTAAAGCGTCGAAGTACAAATTTACATTCCAAATCGCGGATTCTGTCATAAACCATGGAACACGTCCCTCATGTGATACAAGTTAGGGAATATTGCGATACATCATGAAGGGATAGATAATACTGATGATATATATAGGGCATAGCTTTATTTACCGATTTTGAAAGGGGTATCTGGCGTAGCAGCACGTAGCAGAAGGCATGTATGTGCCTGAATGGCGGCAATAAAATAACACGAAAGATCAAAGAACGTCGTTGTGGCCAAAAATATTTAGTTATTGATTTTTTAACAATTTTTTTTACAAACTGCCCTTTATTATGGCTAAGGCCACTGTTTACTGTATACCCAAAAATCACAATTTACGACAAATTAGGAAGTATATTTTCGATTTACTTGGTTTTATTTTCTTGTTATTTTAAATCGAAAACTTAAGTGAATTACAACTTACAAGATAGTTATAGAAATGCGAAGAATACACATAAAACTGTACTTGTGTGGACCTTGCAAGCGCTGGAAGAGCAGTCTATTTGCTTTAGCTTCTACTTCGAACAGTCTGATAACTGATTTTACATCACTCGCTAAACTTTCTACATGTTTTTGTTATGCATAATGAAGCGATTTATTCATTCGATCATTCGATGATTTTGTTGTTTATGTAGCAAATGTGTGATTAAAGCATGTAATATTAGCAGGAGCGTAAGTAACGACTTTTTAACTTTAAAGTAAAGATACTAATATGACCTTGTCACCAGTGTTGTGAGTGTTATGTGATTTGACTACTTATAGTCACATGATTCACGGCCAGCTAGTTGTGTAAAAAAATGCACAGAACGAGCAGCTTCGCGAAGTTATTGCTGTGCGAAGCAACTCGGTCTGTGTGGACGACTGGACGTGTCAGGGCCGAAGAATGCAGTGGCACATGCTTCAGCGGCGGAAAATGCTTCGCGAGCTCTGCTTGGACCCGCCTATTATTGAAGCAATTGATTTTTTAGACAGAGCAAGCAAACGACTAGGCTCATCTGTTCGCTCTATGTGGATCTGCGTATTCAATTGTGCCAAGAATCGCTCTCGCTAGTCGCTACTATCCATAACTGACACCTCACGCAAAATATCCAAGGGTCAAAACGTACAAGTCATTAAGTCGGCCACCCGACTCGCCTCGACGTAACTGCGGTATCAAACTGTTTTATTGCGACGCATGATTTAATGAAACCTTTCATATTTCAGGCCTCTGCATATAAATCGGTATTAAGTTTTTATTTAAGAGATCGTGGCGCTGATGGTGCTAAGAAAATATAGCTCTTTACTGATGTTAAAAGAATGTTCTGATTTATTAAAATTTTGAATATGTGTTTGGACAAAATATTGCTGCCGCAGGATGTTGTCTTTAAAGTTCAGTACTATAGGCCGTAAACACAGCTTTTTGGTTTGAATATAGATAAAAATTTTAAGAGTTGTGTTCGTTCTTCACATCAATTAATGAGTAATGACCCGCTATCTCGCTCAACAAAACGCTCAGAAGCCAAACTTAGACCACGTTCGGGTCAATCGCTACCCGTATTAATGCGAAACGTATGATTTAATGAAATCTTTAATATTGAAGATAGGGCGCAGTAAATTGCCCACAGCAATATCTCCGACTAACGTTCACTTGAAATAATACGCCTCTCGACTTTCTTCATTTCTAAAGGCGGTTTTGTGATATTAAATTTTAATTTTCCTCCCGACCCCCGTTTTTAATGCCGTAAAATGAAAACATTTCTTTCACTGGATGTCATTACACATGAATTTTTTGACCGTATTTCATAGCACTTTGCGTTTTAGGATGATTATTATTCAGATGACATTTGAATATTCTTTTGCCATGCTTTTGCTTCTATTTGCAACAAAATTATTATTAATTTCATCTTTAAGTAAAACAAAATAAGCAGATAAATATAGCAGCAATAATAAATAATATAGTTTATTGAATCAACATCCAATTAGCTGTACATTTCTTCATAAATAAGATCTGGAAATAGTTTTCATTCCTTGCTGCTTTTGATGCAAAATATTACTTCCGCGTAAATATCTTTAATTTGCTTATTATATTATTTTACTGTCGGAGTATTATTTTATTTTGTTTGCATGTTCAAATTTTTCTTATACCTTATAGATATTAACAGCGTCTTCTTGTATTTGGTGTGTGCCTTTTTGGTGCCATTATTTAAATTCTTATTAAAATAAAAGAAGAAAATGTTTCAAACCTGAATGCTATTCAAATAGCATTACGCTATGTAGCCATTATTGATATAAATCTAATAATTTCCATATTTAGGTGCACCTAATATTTAAGAGAAGAGCTTTCCACCAGCAATCATTCAGAAAAACTTACATGCCTATTTATCAATGCTATTGTCAGTACAATAAACACTTTTTCAGAGCATTAATTGGTAAGAACCATAAGAACATTTTTAATATCATTCTGGAAAATACGTAGTTTTTAAATCATCTATAGTCTATACTAATATTATAAAGCTGAAGAGTTTGTTTGTTTGAACGCGTTAATCTCAGGAACTACAGTTCTGATTTAAAAAATTATTTCGTTGTTAGATAGCCTATTTACCGAGGAAGGCTACCTATATATTATCATCACGCTAAGAACAACAGGAGCAGAGCCACGCGGGTGACCCCGCGGGGCGGAGCTAGTTTCATATAATATTCAAGAAAACTATTGCTGAAACTTACCAGGTCACTAGGAGAACTATCCATAATAATTTCGTGATCTCAATAGTACTGGAGAGCCCAATAAAACAATAGTCTCCACTGGTCCCAGGTTGACAGTGGAATAATTATAAATAGAGTTGAACCACACTCGTGGACGACAGTCTGCGGTCATAAAGTGCGTGAGATGAAGACTGTGTGAGGCAGGAGTTATGAGCGATTTGTGTATCGAATATTATTTTATTCGAATGTTTTACTTATTTATATCTAACTAGCTTACCGCCCGCGGCTTCGCCCGCTTTGTCTAAAACCTAATAAATTATATACTAAAACCTTCCTCTTGAATCACTCTATCTATTAAAAAAAACCGCATCAAAATCCGTTGCGTAGTTTTAAAGATTTAAGCATACAAAGGGACATAGGGAAATAGGGACAGAGAAAGCGACTTTGTTTTATACTATGTAGTGATTAAGAGGAGGCTCCCTTTCTCATTTCTGGCACTGAGAGACCGGTTACGGTACTAGACGCTAATACAGCCGTAATAAAGTTGAATATCGCGTGCGCTCTTTGATCGCGTTCGAGCTCGAAAAGTAAGTCTCAATTCTTATTTCGTTTATAACTAAAGTAATAATTGATCTAGAGAAAAAATATCTTGGGATTCAATAGTAAACTCTATTTTCTTACTGTTAACATTTATTTTAGACATAAAGTCCAAGTAAATCTTAAAAAAAATGTAATAATCCTTAAAAAAGGCATCATTTTTGAATAAAAAATGAATCGAGTGAAAATGTTACAATTATGTTTCTGTCTTGTACATCGAAAGAAAAAGACCCAATAAATCATATACTAAATTTCCATTTTGATTGTATGTGTGACTGTTTCAGAATATTAATGCAAATTCACATAAAATTTAGGGAGCTTGCCCTTAATAATATTATTTGACTTGCATTGTATAAAAATGAGTAAGTATTTCACTTAACGTTAAGATTTTATTTTTTAATTCGAAATTTAAGTGTACCGTTTCAATTACAATAGCAAATTTTCAAAAGTTCAGTTTTAATAAGTTAAGCATAAGTTAAGTTTCAATTAGGGTTGTTGAGGAAGTGATTATGAGGAAGAGGAGGAGGAAGAGGAATTTTCACACGCAAATTTAGGGGATGCGGATGAGGATGAGGATATTTTTTTGAGGAAGAGGATGCGGATGAGGAAGCGGAAGAGGAAGCGGATGAGGACGAGGATGATAGGAAATTATAATCAAAATTAAAAACTACTTTTAAAATTAAAAAATTAAAACAAAAGCCACTCTCCTGTCTGTACATATTGATATTTTAACTACTACTAGCAAAATTGCCTCTTTGTCATAAAAAAGCATCTTACTCAGTGTTCATATTAAATAAAAATATTAATTGGTCGAACAGTTTTCGAGCTTATTATTTGGAAAAAAAATATTATATGCAGAAACAAGCAGCGCGGGTGGTATGGTCTCGCTCGCCCGATCGCGAATTTAGAAAGCCTAGCCTATACTATACTATTTAAATATAATATAACTCGGCCGACTAGGTTTTGTTCATATTTTATGTTTGAAAATATCTCGACAAAAGCTAATCCATTTGAGTCACTTTTTTACTGAGATAGATTACGTTTTGTCGAGTTATATGCATAAACAAAAGCTCATCTATTAGAGTCCGACTCGTGGCTCAAATAAAATATAGGCTTTGTAAATTCGCCGCCCGATCGGATCGGCCCGGCATCGCGCTGCAGCGAGTGCGTTGTCGTTGATACGGCATCCTCATAAATTTCCTCTAAATTTTGAGGAAGCGATAGCGGAAGAGGAATTTTTTGTTTTTATTTTTGAGGATGCGGTAGCGGTTGAGGAACCCAAAATATTGCGGAACTTCCGCATTATGAGGAAGCGGAAGAGGAATCCTCAACAACCCTAGTTTCAATACAACGTGCAATAACGAATGACATCGTATTTTCCCGTGCGTGTGATTTTACAATTAATGAATTTTAATGATGGTAAGTTTACCCGATTTCTAATTATTAGAATAAAAAACAGAGCATTTATTAATTGATTGAAAATTCCCGAGTTCTAGGATGTCTATAAATATAGTTAATAATAAAAGTAATTATAGTTACTAAAATACAAACCTTACTTAATCACGCAAAGAAATCACTATTTTCAAATATTCTCGAATTTGTAACTTGCACCACGGATGTCATTTGCATACCGTATCTATCCCTTCGTCCTTTCAGTCGAATCTTCGCTAAATATCCTTTGATTTAAACAAGTTTCGCATACATTCGTGACCACAATCTGACGCCGGCCAGGTAACAGATTCCACGATCACAGATAGATAATGAAAAACATATTTGAATTTGGAACTTTAACTTCTTTCAGGAAACATCATTGGATAAATGTTTCGAGTAATTAGTTTTTTATTTATGTTAATGTTAAAAACTTTTAAAAATTATTATAAGTAATTATATAACAAATTGAAATATTATGATTTGAATTAATCATTTATTTATAATATGTATTTTTATTCGCATGGGCAACATTCACTGGCTGGTAATAAAAAAAAAGTTTTTTTTTTCTTTTAATATTAAAAATTTTGAAAATGGAACTCTGTGGTTGCATTTAGTAGTCAGATACAAATCGAATTAGATTATAACATCAGATTTTAATTAAATCAATTCAAAGTCTTTGTGGTTTATAGCTAAAGATATTTGCAATAAAAAATATAATGAAAAATAGTGTTTTGAAAGAAGCCTTAAGTAATTGAAGTTAAAGTAAAGTATTAATTTCCTCTTATACTATGTTTCAGGAATTATTTAACTAATCCAAAGGTACGTTAAACAAAAGGCTTTTTAGTCTATTTTGAACTGTAGCCAATGATAAATATAGAGCGGCATGGCTATTGATCCTGCGCGAAGCCTTATTCTTGACGTTGCAATGTAATATTGGAAGGACTATAAGATAAATGTATTTTCATACGTCTGTGGAAGCTTTCTAGAATTTACGAAATGTACAGAATCTTTGCCAAAGGTACGTTAAACGTTTTGAGAATATTTTCTTTTCAATTCAATTGTTATTGATTAGAATATGATATTCATAATATTATGTTTAAACTATTTAAATTATTATACCACGGAGAATTTTATGTAGACTGACACAATTATTATTATTATTTTTTAAATAGTAGGTAGGTATTAAAGTAATTAATACTTACCTTCAATAAGTTAAAGTACGGTTTATACAATGTTAATTTTTGTTTGGTTTTTCATAATATGTACATTTTTAAGAAACTATTTGTCGGCCGACACTTTTCACTTGGAATCTAGCTAGTAGATACATGAACATTGTGTTCGTCAGTTTATGTATGTTATCAGTTTATACTGAATAGCAAGAAATAAATACTAAGCAAAACAAGCATTACAAACAGTCATAGATGATGAGTCAAAATTCAAGAACTACCAAGGCTAAAATAGTAATGTTGTAGAAATTTCTACGTAAGTAAACCGCACGTAAATAAGGTAAGTTTTCATGTAGCATTAATTCTATTTTATTATTTATCTAAGCATATGGGACTATGGCATAAGGTTTCGGACTCATTTTGAGAAATGGACTGGACATATTTATTTCACAACTAGCGGTCCGCCCCGGCTTCGCCCGTGGTACATATTTATGTTTTTTTCAACATAAGAACCATCCTCGTACTTCAAGGAATATAATAAAAAAAGAATCATCGAAATCGGTTCAGCCGTTCTCAAGTTATGCGCTTACCAACACATTTTGCGATTCATTTTTATATATAAGAAGAAGAGATATAAAGTAAGAATATATATTTCTCCCTTTCATCTTCTTTGTCCCTTATGTTTCTTGTGTGTTGTAATGTTTCCTGTGTGTCGTGTCGTGTACCTTCCTTAATGAATGAAATGTTTTATCTATCTATCGATGTTAAGTGTAAATATTTGGTCATTTAATTAAAATAAATAAAATGAGCACAGTTACCAGAATAACACCGTCCGTCGCGACAGTCATCACAGTGTCAATTAGTTAAAGCTCCGCGCTAATGTACTTCGTAGTTGTACTTGCCGTTTGATTCCGTGCTATTGTAGATGTAATTAATATGGCTGGTTAGTTAGCTGGAGCCACGGGCAATACATAGTATATGCAGTGAAGAAAGGAGCCAGTTGTAAGGGAACGTAAAGTACGTACGTTAGCAAGGAATATATTATACTAGTTGCGCTTTCGCGGTTTCACCCGCGTAACTTCACTTCTGTTGGTCTTAGCGTGATGATATTTCTCGATAAATGGGCTATCCAACACCGAAAGAATTTTTCAAATCGGACCAGTAGTTCTTGAGATTAGCGCGTTCAAACAAACAAACAAACTCTTCAGCTTTATAATATTATATAAGTATAGATTGATTAGATTTGCCGCGCGAATTTATTCGAGGACGAACCCGCAAATGCAAGTATTTTTATAGCTTATGTATTATTCTGATAGATGAACTACATTACTGTCATGTATCATCGAAATCCGTGCCAGGATTTTCGCCTGAAAGAAGAACAAACACATACATACCTTCATCCATCCATCCAGGTTATTCTAAGCTAAAATAACATAGTATAGTAAGAACATAGTAAAGCAAATAAATCATTTGATTTACTATCATAATAAGTGTAGGAATGAATAAAGTTATTAAAATTATTCTAGACGAGTACCTATGAAATACATTTATGACAAAAATACTGTTTTATTCCTATTAATATAATCGTTTTATTTTAATAATATTAAAATTCAGATAGCATTATCACCCCGCTTCGTTCATTTGGTACTTTTTATTCAGTCCAATATAATATAAGTACTTCTTATTAACATAGTAAAGGTTTCACACAATACTTTTGTCCGCAATGCAGGATTCGCGCATAATGCACTGTGGTTATAGTAGGACAACTGCATTATAAATAAATTGGTAACCCTTTTATTATGTCCCATTTGGATAAACTAAATAACTTCAATTTTATACATACTATTAAGTATTCTGTGACTATAGTTTGTTAGTTGATACAACTTCAAGCTATTTCTGTAAAGTTTGTTCCTTCTGTTCCAATCTGTAGCTCATTGTAAATCCCATTATACTCGCTAATAGAGCTATCCCTATATCATACGCATTAATCTGATACCAAAGGTACTAGTATAGTATTATATTATCTGTGCTAAAGGTCTGCATTGTCCTAATCCTAACTTGGTATCGATTGCCTGAATAATGCATCGCGCCGGCCAACGGTCAATTAGTCGCTAACGGTTTTAGAGATTGAATTATTGTTAAAGATTTACTAAATATTATTTTGGGTGTATAGTAATTGATAAATTAGGCAATTGAGCTTTGATGAAACCAATTTGGAAACTGAATTATTTATTTTATAGACTATAGATAGTGATAATAAATTGTTTAGTTTTCTTAAATAATTATTCGGTAATTGAAAGTAGCATTTAAATGTGTTTTTATGTATGTGTTACAATGTAGTTACATATTATTTTCAAAATTTGAAAAAAAAAAAAATGTAAATGCAATTCAAATAGTATCCATATTATGTAGATATCCGTAACTTGTAAAATAGCTGTGAATTTCAAATTCAAATATTTCGAATCGTTTCAGTATTTATAACTAAATTGTATCTATTGAATCATCCGCAATTCAACTATTCAATACAAATTCAGTTAAAAAATTCGTTTCCAAAATTTCAAAAACATTTTTGATTCAGTAACATAATCTATACCTAAGCCGTGAAAATTTCATCAAACATTCAATGCACTTGTTAAAAACTGACGAGCGACAAACTAAATGGTGCTTCAGAACTCCTCCATCAGCAGTCAACGAGTTTCCCAAATTAGATTTGTTAGCGAACCGCGTGCCGCAATAATGTAGCTTTTTTAGAAATTGATTGTCTATTACAGACGAAATTGGGAAAAACGTGACGCGAGATGTCTGATGTAAAAGTGTATAAAATCGAAGATATTTAGCATCTTATTAGATAACTGACTTTTGAAAATGGTTGGTAAATAGGCAGGAAATAGGAGGCAATATTTTAATAAAACAAATTAATTTCTATCATCTCTTAGTTTCAGTTGAATCTAGGTCAATGCTCGCTTAGTACTTTACATCTAAGGACCATATTATAAACTATTTTATTTTTATAAAATGAACTGAATACTTTAGATCAAATCAAGCCAACATGTATGAGTAATAAACTTTTTCAAAATACAGTGTACAGAGCCTTCATTATTATAATACACAAATATAAAGACCTAAGCCCACAAGACCCAGCTTAAAAAAAAGCTATTTCTACCAATTCCGTCATCATTCTAAGTAGTAATTCGCGTTAAGTCTGAGTAGATATTGAAAAGTGGAGTCTCCAATCCATAACGTTCAGGATATAAATTCTGAACGCAATCGATTGCAGAAATTGAAGGAAAGATTCCTTCATAGGAAAGATCTGCCACCTCTAGATATCTACTAGATATTTTGAAAGTCACAGTAGCTCTTTCTGCTCATATATTTATAAGTGACAGCTTAAAATTTCCTTTCAATAAGGTGACGAGATAGACCTGTTTGCAAGCTCGTCATTAACAGGAAAGCTGCCAATGTATAACCAATACCGAGCCATTGTATGGCCATTCTGCACAATTCAGCTGCCAATTCGCAGTAACGCTTCGCCAAATAGCGTAGGCTTGTGCGGTTAACATTCAAATAAATATGCCTAAGTATCGGACAGTACTGTTATTTCCTTCGTTTATTGTAGTTTCGGGATTTGGAAATCAAAATTCTAAAATTAATTTGAGATTTGTTCGTTGTTTCGATAGTTTTATGACTCAAACGGAAGTTATGTTTTAATTCGCCAATGCGTGGATTAATTTTAAAGGTCATTGAAGTGAATTTCTGTTTGTATTTTGCGAATTATCAAGAGAAGTTTATTTACCTTCACATCAAACTAGGCATGTTTAACTAGGAGATCCTATGAAACACCTTTGAACCGCGATTGAAGGCCTCCAAGAAGCCTTTAAATATTTCTAGTTCAACTAACGACACGGTATCACACCCACATTAAATCTGATATAAATCATGAAAATTAAAAAAGAGAGAGATGTGATTTGATCAGCGTATAAGTTTTAATTAAAGTTTTCGTTTGAAAGGCCGGTGTCGTCAGGCGCAGTTTGAGTTTCGTATTACTTCAGCCTCTATACAAGTTATTTTCTGTAAAACTATTTAATGAAACCGATAGCTTTCATTTTGTAAAAGGTATCGGCGAAATTAGTTTGTGACATGCTTTTGAAATTTCTAGAATATTTCATGTTAAAAGTTAATTAATATGTAGGAGGAATTGGTTTTAATAACGTTGAGAATTTTATCTTTTTTGGATGGCAATTTTATAGCTAATATGAACATGTAGATTGTAGGTGTGAAATCTTTTCTTGTGTACTTAAACTTAAAGATCTGTGAAATATGTTTAATTATTATTATGTATTGTTTTGGAGAAGGTAATATTATGCTCAATCAACAAACAACAAACCGCTTATAACCATATTTTTTTTTGAGAACGTTCCAGGCAAGGGCGGATCCAGCTTTAGTGCCAGGGGGGGGTCACATAGACGTGGTCAATTTTCAAAAGCTATATTTTGGTAATTTAATTGATACGTAGATTAAAAAAAAATGGTCAAGTGCGAGTCGGATTGGCTAACCAAGAGTTCCGTACAAACATTTTTATATGTTTTAATATTAAATTTATGCTTTTTGCGATTTTTCCTTTATCTGTGCTATAAGACGTAAGTTTCTATTAAATAAAGATTAAATATCAAGATTCTGTGTTCACGGGAAGTACCCTGTAGGTTTTGATTCCTGGCAACACTTGCGAATGTTGATAAGCATGAAATGTATGTTTTAGCAATTTTTCCTCCATCTGTGCTGACATTGCTTTTAACCAAATTTCAGAACTCTGTGTTCACAGGAAGTAGTACAATACCTATAGATTTTGATTCCCTTGCGATAATGTCGAAATTTGCGATAATTTACGGCATAAACGGCTGTATCTTTTGATTGCGTTGGCTTATAAGTTGATTTTTTCACAGCTATAAGGAACCGTAGATTTGAGTATTCGGTATGAATTTCAGATTGATACCTCCACGCGTTCCTGAGAAAAAGGGTCTTGACAGGCAGACAAACTTGAAAAATATATATTTTTTGCAATTATTCCTGTATCTGTACTATAAGATGTTGCTTTGTACCGAATTTCAAGATTCTGAGTTTACGGAAAGTACCCTGTAGGTTTTGAGTTTTGATTCCCTTGCGAATGTCGAAATTTGCGAAATTTTTCGGCATTTACGGCTGTATCTTCTGATTCGTTGACATAGAAGTTTGATTTTATTATAGCGTAAAGGTATTATAGACTTGAGTTTTTGGTATGAATATCAAGTTAATACATATCAGCGTTCATGAGTAACAGGGTTGTAAGTTAAATTTTTTTTTAAATATTTTTTTATATTATAATCTAAGGAAAAATTCATGCTTTTCGCAATTAGTAAACAAAGTCGTTGTCTCTGTGCCTATGTCCCTATGTATGATTAAATCTTTAAAATTACGCAACGAATTTCGATGCAGTTTTTTTAAAGATAGAGTGATTCAAGAGGAATAGTATATAATTTATAAGGTTTTAGAGAAAGCGGGCGAAGCCGCGGGCGGTAAGCTAGTCTGCGTTATAAGACGTTTGATTGTACTAAATTTCATGACTCTGTGTACTCGGGAACTACCCTGTAGGTTTTGATTTCTTAGGGAGTGTCGAAAAATTTCAGCAATTACAGCTGCATCTTTTGATTGCGTTGGCTAAAACGTTTGAATTTTTCACAGCATCAAGGGACCGTAGACCGTAGGATTTCGACATTAGCAAGGGAATCAATACCTGCAGGGAGCACCCTGTCCGTAAACACAGTCTTGAAATTGAGTAAAAAGTATCGTGTTATAGCACAGATGTAGTAATAACTGCGAAAACCCTAATTATTTAATTAAATTAAATAAAAATATATTTTTTTAATAATTTTAAACTTACAATCCCTTTACTCATGAACGTCTACATGTATTTAATTGATATTCACATCAGAACTCAGGTCTATAATAACTTAAATCTGTTATTTAATTCAAATTCTATGTCAACGCAATCTGAAGAAAAAGCAATTAGAGCCGCATATTCTGTAATTCGCAACTACTTGCAAGGGAATCATCAATCAAAACCTACAAGGTACTTCCCGTGAACACAGTCTTGAAATTTGGTTAAAAGCAACGACTTAAGCACTTACAAGCACAGATAAAGAAAAAAATCCTTTAAACAAAATTGTAAGATACAACATAATGAAAAAATATGTTTGCTCGGAGTCCTCGGTGCGCGAGTCCGACGCGCACTTGGCCGATTTTTTGTTGTAATTTGACTGTATTTTCTATAGTTCATTTAAAAAAAAATTGCTATTTTATGTCTTATCCACGAACTGGGATATTTCGATATTTGAGGTTTTGTGTGAAAAGTGTAACAGCAAAAGTTGTAGAAAAAAAATTAATTACATACAACTTTACCATTACACTTTAGTTACGCAGTTATAGTTTTTTTTTTAAACCGAAAAACCTGTTATTTGTCCTTAAATTACGACCACAGGTCGACGTATCTTCTCTTCCGTTACCGTTTGTAATTGATTTCATTGTTCTATATTACTTTTATGTCTCAAAATTCAATAAAAACATCATATTGAACAGTATTAATTTGTTAATTTAAAAAAGTTAATATTAAATTAGTGGTCCACTTAGGTCGTGGACCTATCACCTAGCCCAGGGGGGGGTCATGACCCCATGACCCCCCCCCTGGATCCGCGCTTGGTTCCAGGCTCCGTTATTATTATTCAACATTCAATAACAATCAAATCAAACAGCAAATAAATAAAAACGCTGTTAATTTAAACTATGAAATGAATGGAGATATCAAAGGTTTACATACGTGTAACTCTAGACGGTGTAGAGACAGTATCAATGCTGGTCCGTCATATGGCATACCCTTCTCAAGCGTTATCAGCATTTTCCACTGGGAACTTATGCTTTTTGTGGGACAGGGAAAACTGTGGAGTTGCAACTTTTTGTGATACATTTTTTAAATCATAATTGCGGTTTATGATTTAAAAGGTGGTTGTTTTTGCTATTGTTTATTATATAACTGTAAGTATCAGTAATATACATAAACTGGTCACTTATCCATAATCCAAGTTAATTTTGATTGGAAACAAAAATAATTTTTAAAATATCCTTCTAAAATACCTTTTTAATTTGCCATTTGTAAATGTATAATATAACTAACATTATAACGAAGACGGTCAACAATATTAGATTATTTTAACTGCAAACAACCTTTAAAAATGATTAGATCCGTATCCCGCGGAAGATCTTCATCCGTCCAAAAGCTAAAGGTCCTGAATAATTCTTCCGGGTCCATTAAAACGTCAGTCAAACTCGTTCCAGAGTAAAATGCACGACGTGGCACTTTTTATAGAAACGTTTCGCTTATGAAAATTTAAAAAGCCCTGTATGACGCGGGTTAGATAGTAAATAAACATAGTGTGTAGACTGATATTTTTATATTGTGTTCGGTTATGTTATGTATTTAATCGTGGTTTAATGTATGCATAGTTAAACTCATGATTTAAATCAATATTATGAAGGTGACTTGCATGGAATGGACTTATAAAACAGAAAGAGTCAAGATGATTAATTATTTTAATATTTTACTGATAAATGTATAATGAATTAAAATATTATAAACAGCGCCTATCGTATTCAAAGTCAAACTCAAACATTTATTTTTTCAATTAGACTTCTTCTAAAAGCACTTTTGAATCGTCGTTATATAATATTTCATTTACCACTGATTCGGAAAGCAGTATCTCTAGGAGAAGAACCGGCAAGAAACTCGATAGTTGCTCTTTTAAAATCATGTCAATATTACAATTTAATTGTGTTCATGTTATCAGGTGTACCTAAACTTTAAATACTTATTATATTAATATTTAATCATGTAATCTAATTTTGTATTATTATTTAACCTTCTGCAATCTTGAACAAAAATAATGAAAAAAGATAAATTTAGCATAGTTATTTTTATTAAGACCCCGCCAAAGGGTCCAATAGGGGGCGTTATCTCCATCAAATGCCCAAGGACGCTTGAAAAGGTTTTTAAAGGATTTTATGGGAAGAGAATAGGGGTTCGTAAGGGTTTATATTATAATAAGCTTATTTTAAAATCATCTGATAGTCAAAAATCTATGGTCAAAAAGTAGAATTTAAAGAATAAAATATTTGCATAATATGGCAATACGATTGTCATACGCATATTCGTACTTGTCAATGAATAAAAATACCTTCTCATAATTTAAGGTCAAAGGAATCAAGGAATCAAGTTGTACAGGGAATAAATTATATTTACTTGTGTAACGTTTAAGATGGGTAACTCTCTGTAAGTTTCTTTAAGATTGTTCTTAAGAAGTCAAAACTTTCTATAATTCGTATCAGCTATTGTTAATATATCTTATTATTCTATAGTTTTAGCATCTATACCATCGATCACATTCTGAATTCAATACACTATGTATAATCATAAACAATCATTAAATTATGAAAAATCTGTTTTATGAGATATTTCTCAAGGCAAGTTATATGCAGCTGTCTTTATAAAACACGTGTAGGTTATTAGCAAGTAAATATGATTGCTCTTACACATTTTTGGCATACTCAAGCACCCACCATCGATCGTTGAAAAGACGCAAACAGCTTTTTTGGTAAAAGCATTTTCGTTTGTAGCTATATAGGCGATCCATTGAGCCGCACCTTAAAACTAAAGTGTACTTTGAAATTCGAAACACGGCTGCTCGAAACTGGAATCGAACCCGCACGACACTTAAAGCCCCAAATGTGGAGACAACAGTTTGAGAGATTTTCACAACCACATAATGCACTTACGTATAAGAAATGTTTGTTGCTGGCGTGTAGGGAGTTGGACGGAGTGGGAAATGGCTGGTTTTAATTAGATTTTCAATTTGAGTACAACTTAAGGATTTAGATAAATATTTTTTTTTATTTAAGTGCAAAAACGAACTTTGCAAAGTGTTATTGATACTATTTCTAGCAATTTGTTTATACGTTTAAGGGCTGATTTTTCAATCCTTGGTTAAAACTTATTCATCGAATAACGTATTAGACTACCATTTCAAATATATATTCTAGTTGTTCGTATTTGACAGTTTACAGGTGACATTTTAAAATGTTCGTGTAATACTTTATTGGACGGATAAATTTTAACCAAGGATTGAAAAATCGGCGCTAAATGACATTGACTATTGTACAAAGAATCACCGTACAGGAAAAAATATTATACGACAAACTTCTATACTTTAGAGCTTGGATATTCATAAATGTATGTAAATATATGTAGTAAATAATTATATTCATATGTACCTATGTCTCTGTTCTATAGTTTTTATACTTAGAGTTATGTGAAGTGCATTTTAATTAATGTTAATTTATTTATTTTCAGGTCCAACTCGGAAAAATATGTCCAAGAAAATCAAGCTAATTGTAAACGCAAATTCACGTATATTTCCTAAAATGCCATCAAAGTCACATACCAACAACATAGATTTAGTGATGTAGTCGTTTGCGTCCCCTCGCGTAGTTCCGAATTCGTGCTTCGAGGACACGCCTATATACAATTATATATATTATAACTCAAGTAGCCAGTAATGACAGTCAAATCCTTTTGGAATTCGGGACAAGAAAAACTTTAAATGACTTTGTATTGCCTTCAAGTTAAAACGTTAGGTATTTAGGTACCTAATGTTATTTATCAGTGACTTTAAACTTAAAACGTTAGGACCTTATGTTATCGAAGTGGGTTTTCAAAAGCTCGTAGTTCAGTGTGTTATGTAAGTATGTTTTGGGTAATTATTACTATTAGTTTTAGGTAAATCTATCAGCAGCTAGATGATTAGAGATGAGTGAAACAAATTACAAAAACGTTAGTAACCTTTAAATATATATTTTTGTTTTGTTTTTTTTATAGATGATATTATGTAAAAAAATCAGGAAGCTGTGAAACCGGCCTTAGGATTATAAAAATTAATAAAATTCTGTCAGAATAACCTTTGCAAAATGTTTCCTCTGTTGTATTTGCTTGTCAAAACATTGGAAAAGCCTTACCTTATCTGCACGGAAGGTAAGGTGTTTACAAAAAGGAGCAATAACACATAAAGCATGGTACGTGTCCCTTCGCCATATGGGACCAAACCCGTGTGTTTATACAAATGCGCATTTAAGGGAAATTTCGTAAGTTTATGTAGAGAAAGTGTTTTTTAAATCCTTAAATATTTTATACTATATACTATAGATTTAGAGTTAGATTATATCAGTAAATTAGTCGATGGTATATATTTATATGTTATAACATGGATTAACTGACGAATAATTTATTTAATTACATAAGTTTTTTGTAACATACTTATACCAGATTCAATCACTATTAAAATATAAAAGGGAAAGTTTAATGAGCACTATGTAAAGTAAAGTAAAAAGTACAAAAATATTTATTCATAAATAACTATGTGAGGTTAATATTATACTGATTCGTGATAAGCCTCGTAATAAGATTACCTTTTCAGTAGCTAAAATTTAAAACGCAGCAAATAAATGCCCCTTATATTTTTAACAGGAAAGTAGTAAAGGGATCGTATTCCTAAGGGCAGCGTAAAGATGACTTTTGTTTTGTTTTAATTACACCCCGTCGACCATCGGGCCGTAACAGTTAAAAAGTTAATTAGCTCTAATTTTAACTGACTTATTTGAATCTTGATGAAATTTGCGCGGGAATAGGGCGGAATTGCGTTCGGAATTAACGCTAACGAAATCGCAGGAAAGGTTATTTTAAGATTCGTAATTTGGCCCATTTTTTTAAAACAGTGATAGTATTAAGTTAACAGATTTAATACGCTATTTATTCCGACTATAATTGCTTAAGTATTCCCCTAAAACCAATTATGCAACAAAAACTAAATAAAAACCTTGCTCAATACAGTTAGTATAAAAATGTATTATGAATTATAATAACTATTTCGAAAATTATGTATCTAGTGGTTATTGTTAACATTATGCGCAAATTAACGTATCGAATAATTATCTAAATACGGTTGAAAATACTTAATCTAAAAACACAAAACGCAATAACTAACTCCAAACAAAGTTCATCGCTACAAATACATAAAAGTCAAACTAAATTAGCTTCAGTTTTCTACTCGAGTAGTTTTTATAGAGCATTAGAACAATAGATGTGGTTTGTAGTCGAAACACGTGCGCAAGTCATTTTAAAGGAGATCAGTCGCTTCTTACGGGAATTCAGTTTCAAGCATCGTTTTCAATAGGAAACTTAGACAATTTGTAAAGTTATGTTTATCGATTTTAAAACTAATTTAAACTATAAAATAATAATAATGAAGAGAGCAAATTATGGTAGAGTCAGCGTAATATATTTACTAAGAACTTTCACGCACACGAAAAGAATAAGAACATTTTAATTAACGTCTTTGTTAAAAAAAATAGTTTACTTTATCTAACTAACTATTAATAATGTGATGCTGTAAAAAGCTACAGTGATATTGAATAATGTCTTATCAGTTTACTTCTTTGCAATTCTAAAGTTTAATTAATTTATACAATATGATAAGATGTAATAATTCTTCTAAAATCACTTGACGATTTTACATGTAAAATATTAAACCAGTATTCTATTATAGACTTCTTTTCAGTAGGACAAAAATGGTCAAAATAATATTATTGAATGATCCAAAAATGCTGTAAGTAGGTATTATTAAAAGATCAAAAATCGGTATTCACGCAGTTTATAGTTGACGGCCACAGTATAATAGAGTTAGCCAGATGATTTGTCGGATCGATTCCTATTTTAGGAAATTGGATCTGTAGATCGGGGGCGATAAGGGGAAGGGACCTTATCACTGATTTGCGTATATCGATTTTGCTCGACGTGAATTTATTTTGCTTTTTAAAGGGTCGTATACCGGGATATACTGTTGGATATTTTTGAGAATAAATATAAATAGTTATAGTCCATATTATATTTATATGTATCATAATACATATACCTATATGTCATAATACATATAATATTCCCTTTGCCTGGAAAAGATCGCTCTAAGATATATCAAGAATTAAAATCATAACATTGCTATGTTTTCACTACCTATTGTTTTAAAATATAAAGCTAGTATTATATAAACAATTTTTAACATCATCATATTTTATCTTAATTAGCAGTTAGTTGTGTTTGAAATAAGGTGAATTCATAGATAATCTAAACCTAAATACATCATTGTTATAACATTTTCTTAAGTTATACATTTCTAGCCCTATATTTCAGGGGTTGTTATTTATTCAAAAATACTTGCACAATAAATCTTTGAACACATTTCGATAGTATCACACGACATTTAACTGCGTTATCTAAAATGCCCGAAACCAATTATGAGTATCAAATGAATAGCCTTAGGCATTTACGTTTAACGATAGGGCATTGTGAATGTAATGTATTACATATTTTAACATATGTGCGGTTTATTTATTAAACAAAAGGAAAATCTGATTTGGAAATACAGATCTTATGAATGGTTCGTTTATTAAAATAATCTGATTAAGGAAACTCAGCATTTTAAACGTAGATAATATTTTTGTATGTGATATTTGAAATTGTCTTTTTAGCCGATTCTAATATAATTTTTATTTACTTTCTTTAGAAAAGGAATCAACTAAAACATACATTTAATATAAATAAGAAAGAAATACGCTACAAAATATGTATTTAAAATTATTCATTTTCAGGAACGTCGGTTTAAAAGGGCATGATAGTTTATGAAAATTTTTTTTTGAAATTTATGCCATATTGGAATAGAAACAACACTAGGTATAAGAAATCTGACTTATAACATTTCAAGATGAAGAGTGCAATCTCTATTAACCTTTTTCCATTTCTTATTTCAATTAATATGCAAAACCGAGAGAGGCCTGATTGTTTTCTTTATCAACTTCCTCAGGAGGAATCGTAAAATTTTAAGTATACCTTGGATGTTTTCGCTTAATTTCTTTTACGGAACACTTATTTTTTCTAATTTAAAAGAGAGCCTTTTAGCAAATTGCAATGATACTTATTTTGGAAAGTTCTTTAAGACAGTGATTGTGTTAAATATTTTATTAGTTATTTATCATTGAACAATTTTTAGTAGTGATGGTGTGACAACCCCTCCAATCTCTGAATAAAAAAAAAATTATTAGGTACAATTTAAAAATTCATTCAATTCCAACCAAGCTAAAAAGTTTGACGCCTTGTGGATTGTAATAATTCATAATAATATGATGTCTATATAAACTAGTATTTGCCTGGCGTTCTGAATTTTTTTTAGTTTGTACGAAAATGAATGAATAATTATTATATTATAATGGAGATTTCTTCATTAGGTACTTTACCACAGAGTTAGTTTCGTCACTGAAATCTTATATTCGGTAACTATAAAGTATATACAATAAGGGGTTTTTATTGTTCTGAATATTGAGTGGATACTCCAAACTGTATGCCTACGTCTTAACGTCATGTGGCCCAAGCTATGAGCTGAGCGATTTTATTATAGCATACGAGTTAAAGAGATTTCAGGTTGAAATGCTTCTGAAATATCTCATTGATAAGAAAATATAGTGCATAAATTAACGATAGGTACATCAATATTACGGAATATTACCAACTCCGGTCTTCTGTGATAGAATTTGAAATTGAGTTATAAATTATAGAGTTCCCTCCTGTTTTATGCAAGAATACAATATAAAATGGGCCCAGTTCGTTCAATTTAAAATAATATATTGGTAGTAAATAACAAATCGGTACCAAATAATATAATACAAAACAAATATTCTCATTTATGTACAGAAAAAATTGATTTCTATCGTTCTTATCGACGGAACAGTTGTATATATACTTTTGCATTTACGAAGCCAGTATGTAAGTCATCAATAATTATTAAGTAGATTTTACTTCAAAAATATCTATTATAGATTCAAAAAACTGGATGTTACTGCAAAAAACTATAGATTCAAAGTAGTAGTAGTAGTAAGTAGTACCAAAGCCACTATTTTCAAACTTGCACCACACGCGAGGAGGGCACCAGATGTCGCATGGGTGACAATAAATTTTACCGCCTGCGTATTCTCTACACTACAAACCGTAAGGATTCGAAACAAATGCCATTTTACGTTTTATCTAGCTGCGTATACGAGTATCGACATTGAATTGTACGTACGGATTACATGATAGGGTACTTTTTACGTTATTTATGTACCAGATGCGTCCATGTCTTAAGTGATTTTGTTTGATTGGACGTCGATTGTATCTGCCTTCGTTACTAACTCATTATTGCTAACACATGCCAATTTGTATATAATTTTATGCGATTCAGATACGATACTTTCTTATTTCATTTAAACAAATCTTCTAAGAAATTTCTTATTTATATATTGTCGTAATTCGAATCGTATTGCACTTTTAAATCAATGGTTATATTGGTATAATTAAAATTCCAATTCATATTAAATGGAAACTTAATTTCGATATTTATCTGAGAGATTAGAAATAATTAAATATGCACCATCGAAGAAGTATGTAGGTATGTCATCAGATGTGCATTTAAATTCGTAAACTTATACATAGCAAAAAGTTGACGAAAGTGGACTAACAAAGGATATATAAAATCGTTAATGCCATTCACATTCGAAATGGAAACAAATTTTAAAATTGTCTCAGCGCTGAAGTAATAACTCCATCCTCATTTCGTACCGATAGGCACTCCATCATATTTTTCATCGTAAAATTGGCCGTATATCCTAGCTAGACTAATATATTATTTTGCATGTTCCCGGATATATTTTATGCGGCACCAATCGATATATTCCGGGCTCAGAGACACGTTTAATGACCCGAACTATCCCTGTAACTCTCCACTAAATTCGATATTTGTCAATGTGGTCAGTTGAGCTGATAAAACGGACGGAATTACCAGTATTGTGCTTTTGTTTCTTTCGATATAGACAGACATAGACTGTGAAAATAATGTTGGTTGAAACGAAGTAATCATTAACTTATTTTTAATTGGAAGTCTAGAATCAAGATAGAATGTCATACTATAAAAAATAGGAGAATGCAACTTTACTATTCAAGAAAACAAGCGCAATTTAAAACTAGACTAGATAAGAAAGATTCTTTAAGGGTTACAGATGATCGCATTCATAAGTTACATTACAGATTACAAAACAGTTACTCCGTAAATTATATAATACATGCTTACAATATAATATTAATTCGGTTTATGTTTATATCCGTTTTCCCCAGATGTTTTATCTATTGCCAGAAAAATAAGCCTTTGCATATTAAAAATCCAATCTCGTACATTGTATCAAGTTTACAGCATGTTTTACGAACCTTTTACTCTCTCCGCTCTTATGTACTAGGAGCTCATGATTCTCGTTTTATTGAACATCCCTTATTGTCTCCAATAAAAATTCTACGGTATCGTAAAATTTAATAGGATGCGCTGTAAAATTGTAGCCTTAATAAACTGGATTTGATTGCGAGCGATTTAAATGATGGTCCACGGGCATTATTGTGTCATGACTTTTTGATATCTTATTTGTCTACTAATTAAATTGCTGGTTTATGCCTGGTTAATTTTATTTGCATTTAAAATGTAGCAGTGTAGTAGCAGTGTAGGTACTGAATTCATTCTTTATAAAGTGTTTGTATAAAAATATGACACTTGTGTTTATTTTGACACATCTGAATTATTATTTCACTATTTTGCTATGATGACCATTTGTATCTTTGTAGTAAGGAAAAATCAATTTAGTTGTTATATGATAGATTTATTATTTATTAGGCTACTTATACATAATCAGCGTATTGCAAAGTTGAAGGTGAAATAACTTGGAATACGAGTTGGTACCTATTTCAATTTAGAAAAAGAATGACGATAAGGAAATTAATATTGGAAAAGACCTAGATAAATTTAAAGAAAATACTGTACCTACATGTCATAAACAACCAATGCTAGTGGATGCTAGATATTAATCCTTACTTGTTTCTCAGGTTACTTACCCCAATACACAATAACGTACTTCCACCTTGTAACAGCGTTTCAATGCAAACATTCTTTAAGTGCGTGGCTCAAAGTTTGTGAGCATCAAATCCTGAGAAATCGCGGCAGCTCCAGTCAGCTTTCAACACGTATCAGGGTGTGGTACAAGGGATAAGTGATAGCGGTTGTTGGGTAAAATTATTATTTAATAAAAAGGTGAGAAAGGTGATTATAAAAAAAAAAAAGAAAAATATGTGTATGGCATATAATGGGTATGACATTTTAGCTTTTATATTCTTATTCCTATTAAATTACTATTACTATTCCTAAATCAACAGCACGAGAGTTGTAGACAGCTATGAAATCAATGAATTTAAATTCTTTTTTAATGTATTTGTAACGTTAATAAAAAACATACAAGTCATTTAAGTATGATCAATCATTAAAAACAGTAAAGGTATTGATTTTTTTGCAGATTTTTCTCGGTAGATGCATTCCGAATTAATTGTAGTTTTAAAGAATGACTATTCATAATCACTATTCATATTTACATGGATAAAACAGTTTTTGACTTTGACTTGATTTTCATGTTCGTATGTCTCCTTGTTGCAGGTACTTATACTAAGCCTCCAAGATTCTGAAACTTTAAGCAAATATATCCATGGATCTATGATCACGCCCTAGAACATGAGATTTGACTTTACAGCCGCTTATTCCTACACTTTGTACCATCATTTTGTCACCCGGATAATGCAGATTGATGCGGCTCAACTCTGAGTAGACAAATTCGATTTGCGAAGATTCGATGCTGTGAAAAATATATAAGATTTGCTCCAACCGCGCAATCATCCCGTGATGTGTTATACGCCAATTTGGAATCTTATTGAATGAGTAAATGAGGTTTAGTGTCTTATCGAGGTTTAGTGTCTTATGTAACGGAAGATAAAATAGGGTAACTATATTAGTGTCAATCCTTTTAAGATTCGTGATGTAACACATCTCGAATTGAATATTGATTTAATATTAAGTACCTAGGTTAAGTAGTATATTCACACTCATCCATTTCATACGAGAAAATAGATCCAGTATTTTAGAATCGATTTTCACAAAAACAATGTCTAAGTTTAACTTAATTCAGGAATAATAATTATGCATATTTAAATTACACACTCATTTCATATATCTATTGTGTAGGTTAGTACTATTCTTGAAACTACAAAATACTTGTGTTATTAATTGATATCCATTAGGACTTGGGAGTGCTATTTATTTGTTTCTTCCACAAATACTAGAATTGTGTAACCATTGCTTTTAGCTCTAATTATTTAATTCTACATAATAGGTATGTACCTAAGCTTAGCTTAATAAATATTGTCATGTTTAAAAAAATCGGTTCAATGTTTAAAAAATATGAACATTGACTGGATACTAGTAAATTGCATTTATTTGAAGATAAAATCCTTTCTTTCCATTTCATACTCCGTTTAGTTCGTAAATGTTTTATTTCGAAGCAATCTGTTCCTACAAAACGAAAGTCAGCAATCGTTGTACATTAGGTTCACTTAAAGTCCCATAATGTCTGTTATTTTTAAACAGCCTCAGGACTGCTTAAAGTTATTACCCATTACGAAGAACTAAAGAGGGTTCTTTTGCTTCTATTCCTCAGATTCTACGGTTTGGAAATATACCTTATCACTTATGTACCTTAATATAGGTGACTTATGTTATTTTCAACATAGTCTTTTTCTGATACATTTTTAAAAAATATAAAAAAAAATCGATCACGAGGCGGGATTTGAACCCGCGTCTTTCGCCTTGCAAAGACGAGATTTAAAGAATGCTAAAAAACTAATTATGAAATTGTCTTTTCTTTCTTTTAACTACTTAGTGGTTTTAAAACTATTTTTAATTCCAAATTTTACCCAAATCACCCTATTATTTTAGCCGTGATTGCGTAACAGACAAACATACAATTTTTTTTTGCATTTATACTAGGTACCTACTGGGATAGATATGTGAAAAGTATACCTATTATGACTGTGTGCAATGTAAAGTATATGAATGTAAAATCATTAATTATGTATTTAGGCATAGTGTACCTATACTTTGGAATACCTACAACATATAGTAGGGGTAGTTTATGGACAAAAAAAAAATAACCATGTGAAATAGAGCTTGAAAAAACGTTAAAAATGTAAGAACTGTTTTAGCGCGATAACCTATGCAAGCCAGCGAAGCTTCGGAAGGAAAGCCAGTCTACTAAAAGTATAAATGTGAAAATATATTTCAATGTCCGCTTTTCACGTTGCAACTCTATCGATTGACGTTATTTTGAGAATGGGTATAGTTTGAACGGCGAAATATGTCATTCTTTTGTTTGGAAAATACGTGTAGTCGCGAACTGAATTAATTTGATGTAATTAATAAAGAGTACAGTAACACATCGAAATGAAGTTGGGTAAGTCATACTGATATTTTATTACACACTTCAATTTTTATTGCATTTAGCTTATGAACAATTTAGTTTTAAAATCTAATTAACTTGAACATTTCATATAACTGTGAAAAATAGCTCTTTATTATTCTAACTAAATTCATATTATGATGTGAATTCTCTTTACTGTTCACCGTTTTATTGTTATGTGAAATAGAGGTATCTGGATTTTTATATACATGCCGGTTATATATAGGCATATACGAAATGACCTGTACCCATTAAGTTAACAAGATCCGTCTTCATTTCATCTGTCTTAGTTAGAACTTGGTCTAATCATGGATTATATGATTAGTACAGAACTAGCTCATATTAACTCCAACAATACATATTATGTTGTTATTATTGCCAACATTTTCTTGCTCATCACGTACAGTTCAGGCAAACCCAATCTATTATGTCCCTTCTTTATGATGCAATTAAGGTCATTTTCCTGTGCGTTTCGAGGGTGGACGTATATTACGTGTTCGCGTCACGTAGCGGTTCGACTGTACGTCTTTATCCTCCCTATTCTTTGCGTTTTGTTCTTATTGCTGTCGTATTGTATATCGTGAGAGAGTATTATTAAATACGAAGTCATTAGTGAAGTCAGTAACGTAATTCTATAAGCGATTCATTATATTTGGAAGAGTATGGCTATGAAGGTTGCGTGTTTTAAGGTCACGCTAGAAAGCTACGAGTATAGATTTGCATCGTGGTAGTGACAGTGGTTTATTTATACGATGAATGAATCGATACCAGATTGATTTCGTACCTCATAGTAAACTAACACAAAGTTCTTATATCTTAAATGCTTATGAAATAAACTGATCTGCCTTTCGCGCAATGTAAAATAACTATCATATATTTTGTACGTAACTTGGTTTACTATAATAATTATTTAAACCTTCCAAGCAATATAGTAAAAACATACACCCAGATATACGAAACGTGTAACTAATTTCCTAGAAAAGCCCCTAATGCTCTAAGCTTATCGCGGCCAATTTTCCATTTCATAACAGAGCAAAATCTTCGATAATCGTTATGAGGCAAGGAGCCACTTTAACGAATTATCGAGAGATTTCCATGAAAAAAGTTGTCACCCTCCAAAGAGGGTAAAACGTATTTGATAGCATGATTTTTCCGACGCGAATGGAGAATGTTAAATTACAAGAGAAATGAAAGATAATAGGCCTCTTTCTAAACAGGGCGAAGTTTGGTGCGGGGTAAAAAGTTTACCCCAAGATTTCGCTTGGCCCAAGGGTGTTAAAGTTTCAGTATTACGTATTCATCCTTTGCGTATATCTCGTTATACATTTACTCGAGTGCTAGAGACGTTTTATATTTAAATTTATTTCGGCTTGTAAATTATGAAT
This sequence comes from Colias nastes, assembly GCA_907164665.1. Classification (NCBI taxonomy): domain Eukaryota; kingdom Metazoa; phylum Arthropoda; class Insecta; order Lepidoptera; family Pieridae; genus Colias; species Colias nastes. The sequence continues at coordinate 23,624 of CAJQZM010032682.1, read as the reverse complement.
GAACAAGATGTCTATAGCACATTAGGTATTTAATAAGGAACATTTGATGTAGGATAGATCATTTTCAAGAGAAGGAAATAAAACAAAACATAAGTTCAAATAGAACAGTTTATTTCGAACTAATACGAACGCATAGTAGAATTTACGATATATATTTATAATATCAATACATAATATAGTATAATAACAGAACATTGACAATAAAGCGATAACTAAGTTTATCAACATTTGATAAAGCCACAGTGATTGCAAGTTATTTACATACGGACGCGCCGAAATTTTAAAGCTAGAACATGGCCATGACAACAGTCTTATTACTAAAAACATTGCACTTCTTCCGATCGCTTATATCATAATAATCTTAATTTATATAAATAAAAAGTCAAGAACGATTTAACGGATGTTTTGATGTAAATATCTTAAACGCAATTTATTTCTGAATAAATAGTCATTGATAGTAATAAATGTGTTTTGTTTCGCACACGGGTTTATTTTTGTTAAAGTTTTTATTTAGGCTCTATGTTTTTCATAGAAAAAGGAATTTGCTCTTTAAAAACTTTTATAGATATAAATAAGTAAGATATAACAATTTTTACTTAAAGATATTCCAAACATATGAAGTGATCGGAGGAAATGCTCACACGTGATGTATAGAAAAGTTTCGTCTTCCAAACCGAGGAAGACTAAGGAAGACTCTAGAATTTATTTACATTGTCAAAACGCTATAACAGTCGAAAATATATAGGTAACAAAAGAAGTAGAAACATTATATAAAAGTACAAAATGAGCAGAATTCTAATAGAGCCGTTTGATATTCGTTGTACAATATATTATTTACAACATGCCGTCTTCGACAATTTCACTAAATGACACTTTTAAATACTTCGGGGCGGTACTAGAAGCTTCAAGATTTATAAAAATACAATGGTAACATTATAAGAATCAGTGCCAAAGCATTTGTCGTATAAATACAAATATATCTAGAGTACAAAAGCAGTCTCCAGATTAAATTCGGTAACGTAGCTTAGTGATACATGTTACTTAGAAAATACCGACTACAAAGTATGTTATAAATATTAGAAGTCACTGATTTCGGGATCCGTGTCTGCGTATTTGCACGTGAAAGGGTTTCTTAACCAGGAGCAAAATGATCGGTCACTATGTTGTTTGTATTTGGCCGTTGTATGTTTCTTGGCGTGAGCCCTTGCTACTGCTGCCCTTCGAGTTGGGTACGAATCTAAAGATGATGCGTCAGAATCTCGTGGTACAGAGTCGTAACCTGATTCAGCTCTTCTGGATGTTCCAGCGGGACTATGCTTTCCTGTTCTTGGCGTAGATTCGTGTCCACTGTCGTAGCCATCAGGCTTTGAACTAGCTACTACTCTTGCAATTCCTTTATCACTTTTTTCGCATTTTTCTGACCGTGGTTCAACTGTTACAACGGGTGGTGTAACTTCTAAATGCATACTTGATTTTAGCTCCCGAAATGTATTTGACGGAGCACCAATTCCAGGTGTTCTATTTTCTTCACGTAAATTCGGATCGGATGCTCCGTCTGGATGCCGTAATGATGCAATACGTGCATCCGTAATATCATTGCCTCTATAACGCTCGAATGGCCCGTAGCAATTGTTATGTGTTATGTCTAAATTTTGATATACCTCACATTCTCCAACAACACTACCCGGTCTCGACATCGTCCGTTTACAACTATCACATATTTTATCACTTGGTCTATAGGCTGGCTCACTGTATACTGATCCATCAGCATGATAATCTTCTGTATCCCTAACATTACATAGTGACATCGATTGAAATACTGGCGCTATTCTTGAACTAGGGAAGTTGTTTCCATCAGATAGCTTTCTAGGGCCATATAGTTCTGTTAGACCTATGAGATCATCAATTCTAGACCTTGAAGTAGGTAAGCTGCCAATTGGATTTATATCACCTGCATTGTCCCCAAAAGTCTGTGCGTAAAATTCCATCGTTTGTCTAAGATATGCTTCATTTCTAATTTGGCGTTCAACTTCACTATATAACGATAACGTATCCGTGAATGTAGAGGCTACGGTCAAATTTTCTTGACTTAAAATTCTAAGTGGATGATCTTCATCATCGTCACCTTCAAAGTTAGTAAGTCCCATACAAAATGCTATGTCTTCTTCCGTAACTTGCAGACAAGAGTCTTGCATGGGAACAGGCTCTAAGGGTTCTTCAACTTCAATTATTTCTAGAATTTCATCTTCATCGTCATTTGGACCTTTACTCATTCCATGTTGATCAATGTCCCTACTATGATTTGATACCATTTCATCATCCATTCGCATTCTTTCTTTGTATTTACTATCCAAACTTTCCATTGAAACTTCTCTACTGCTTAAACTGCTTGGCTGTATTAAAGGAAGTGCTGGTGGTATTTCCGCCAATTCTTCGCTATCATCGTCTTCATCAACCTCACTTTTTGTTATTGATTTTGCATTAGAAGGTTTTCTAGATGAATTAGATTCAGGTGGATCAAAGTTTTCTTCTTCTATTGCTATAGCTTTCGAACCTGCTTTGAGACCTGTTCTTATTGTAGATTCTTCAACATGTATTCGCCTGCCATCCTTCATTACTTCCATTTTATGTGTAGTTTCCGGTTCTTCTTGAATCTTACTGTTTGCTTCTTTCGTTGGTGTAGGTTGTGCTTTATGACTTGGTGAATTATGCCTTGATTTTTGTATTTGAGATGTTTGATTTTCGACCCATTTTCTAATCATATTTTTCTTGTGACTATCCATGTAACCATAACCTATGCTTTCACTCGCATAAGAATTAAGTACTCCAACTTGAAGCGGTACTGGATTGGGATTAGGTTGTAACGGCACCGATTCAAATTGTAATGGAACTTTAGGTTCTTGCATTGGTCCGTCAATCCAAGTTTCTCGCTGCTTGCCTTGCGTTTCTTTGATTATGTGTCGAGCCTCTACTAGTTTTGATTTTGATATTCTTGGACCATCAATCCATTGCTCATCACTAGTACTTTTGCCTTCATCTGGATGTTTCGGCAATGTTTTCTTTAACGGTGTGATTTTAGTAGTAGGGGCATGTACGGGAGACGATTTAGGGGTATACGCCGGTGGTGCATTTTTAAGCGGTGAAGATTTTTGCGTAGAATACATTTTATGTAGAGGGCTTTTTTCCTCGACTACTTTAGACAGCGATGATTTGTGTTTTAGTTCAGCAGATGACCCTCTTAAAGCTCTACTCATGGAGCACCTATTATCTCCTGAATTAATATTCGGTATATAAACAGGAGGATGTTCCCCATCAGTGCCGTCATCTAATGGCCCCACATATATAACAGTATCAGCTGAGAGATCACTACTAGATGGATCAGGTTCGCTACTGCTCGGTTTAGAAGCATCTTCACCAGAACTGCCACCCGAACCAGCATTGTTTGAAGGATATTTTATTTTTCTTCTTCGTAATCTATGTATTCTTGACGCTAATTGCAAAGTGGCGAGTGTATCGGAATAATTTTGTACATTTGGCGATACGTGAACAATCATAGCAGTATGACAAGTAAGGGATCCGAGACATTCTTTTAATACATGAGTAAGATTGTGATCTCGGTACGGCAAATGTCGCTGACCGTTGAAAATCGCAAGAAGTATATTTCCTAAGCCGGATAATGGTATCCCTCCGTTAGTTTTTCCGCGTTCTGAGTTTCCTAAGTCGATTAGATGTAATCGGCTTCGACCGCCGGCAACTGTAAATAAAGAAAAATAGTGCTTACTAAAAATCCTCTTGCTCAAGGGTCGCGCTATAAAGCGTCTTTTATATGTGATCAAAGACACATTAGTTTTGTGAATTGAATGAAAATATCATGTGAATATAAAATAAATTTGAAATATATAAAGAATTTCTGAATATTCATACTATTTGTACACTGAATTTTTAAAATGTATTTAAAATTTAATTGAATAGTGTATAGATATCATAAACTCAATCAAGACATATACGTCTATCTAATAGAATTATTTAAACTACTATCAAATATATGTAACCTACCTGCTCCTTTGCCGCCAACACTATATTGGTAAACGTGGAGTGTGTACAATAGATGACTGTCTTTCCCCTCCTCCCTCGCTCCTCTCGTATGAAGTGCTGCATCCAGGTAAAAGGCAGCTTTCTCAGCACTGTGCACCCTGAGCTCTGATTGGTTCTGTAAGTGCGTTCCGAAGAGAGGGTCGTCTCGGAGGTATACGCCTGGAGATTGTTCAGTATCTGTGTGACAAAAATAATTGGGGTTATTGATTGCTGGTGATCATTTAAGAATGCACTGATAATAAATTATGAGACTTCAATTAAATAATAATGCGATTTGTAACTTCTACCGGAAATTTTTTGAAACAATAAAAATCAGAACAGTAAGGTAAGAGATCGTTTTTCACAGCCTAACCGCTAACTGGTTGGTGTGATGGTCCTGAAAGGTTATGAACTTCTTATACACATTCTGCTTTATCCAATTTAAAAAGGTATTGTGTCTAATTTGTAATTGCCTTTTATAGATTCATATCAATACATAAATCAGTTTATTCGAGTTGTTTAAATTTAAAAATATAAAAATCAATATGAATAGCCTTTCATAAGTTTCGATTACGCAAACTCGATGGCTTACAATGCATTATTATAAATAATTAAGCGTAGTATTCCAAGTCGCTGTAGGCACTAGACGTCTAGCCTTCAGTTTCTTTTCATCGTCAAAGTGAGAAGCGAAACGCCAAAACAAATTTACAAAGCATGACAAAGTTTTACAGTCTGTAACAATGTGTAAGCATATTTCTATGTATTTGTGTTGAAGTTTTGTGTTGTAGTTTAAAGGAAATAATATCATTTTATATTTTTGGAGTTATATTCAATACTTTCGGTAAAGATATTCTTGTTATTAACTCTTAATTGATTATAAAGTTAGTTATTTGCTATAGGAAATATGCATTTCACATTATCTTTATCATTTGTTTATTTAACCAGGTCATCATTCATTATAGAAAATTAGCTCTGCCTGGGAGTCAATAAGAAATAAGAATCATTATTCCTGAGTTATTTGCCCCATTTATTGATGCTTATATCATACGTAGCGTAGTATAGCTTTTCTTTTAAATTAAAATGAGTAACTAGTCTATTTTAAAATATAATCAATCTAAGCTTTATTATATAAATATTAATATAATATTAAGAATTCTTTATCCACTCACCATTATGATAGGGCGCTAGCAGATCTCGAATCTGGTTCGTATTAGTGCACAGTTCAACAGCAGACACTCGCACAGAGAAGCGGGTGCCACATTTGTGACGCTGCTCCGCGATGCCCCGGAATAGCCAGGAGATCGCGCACGGGATCACGCCTAGGGTTGTGGACGTGTCTGGTCGCCCGAGCATGGTGTACGACTTGCCTGGAGAAATTGATATGTAAGATACTAGTTACATATTATAATAGGTTGGATAGGTATATTAGGTACTAGTAGAGGTATAATAAGTTTGTCGAGGAAGGTATATCAGGTAAGTAGGTATAGGTATATTTATGTCACGTCATTAACTGTGTTGGTGTGATTGTATATTACTAGTTATGGTGTGAAACACAATATACATTTGTAAAGTTTTGATAGTATTGTTATTATATTAATTGGATTTTTATTAAGTAGTTAAAACAATTGTTATTCTTAGTAAGTTTCAACAAAGGCTTAAAAAATCGCCCGTTAGAGTATCATGATAACTTGAGCGAAATGAATCGGAATCCTACAAAATAAGGTGAGTTTATTAATAAAAAAACAAAAAGATAAATAGTGATGGAACAATTGGAAAATGTTCTATATTTCCATTGAAGCTTAAAACGGAAGTAATCAGAATCGATGTTTGAATAAATATATTGTGATAACTTGCTTCAGGGGCTTTGTTCTATTTATACTAGGAAAAAACAGAAATTTTTATTCTACATAATATTATAATTAAAAATATCTAGTTCAGTATTTATTGCATGAAAAAGCACAATACATATTTTCATATATTTATAATCATTTACTCTATTCAATATTACTTTGAAGAACTTGTAAAAGTTTATATAAGAATAGTATGTACTTAAAATTAATTCCATAACTTCATGATATAATTCAAGATGCATTATCGTTATTTATTGCTATGTTCTTTCAATTATAAACCCTCCCCCTTTGGGTATTTAATTATGTTAGACACAAGGTATATTATGAAACACGGGATTACATCGTAAGAAGGTAGATTACTCTAAATCGCATAAACGAAGTAATTATCAATACAGAACAATAAACAAACAAACTCGAACGTGAAGGATTAAAACAGAGATATAAAGATTACTGGATACCGCAATTATAAAATGCATTAAAGACGCATTTTATTAATTTGTATTTTACTATTATGCTATTAGCTGTTATGATAATGTTGTTAATAATAAAATTGATATTGATTATTATCATAAAAGCATATTGTGTATTTCTTTTTCAATATGAACCCCAACGTCCCCAACGTCCGCGCTATTTGGTATGTACATTGTACAGTGTACACACATTGGTAGCCCAGCATCTTTATAAAGCTAGCCTTATCGTAGCATTTAACTAAATAGTGCATGTATATAAATATTACCAGAAAAAAAAAATATAATTCAACTAAATACATTTTTAATTACCCAGCACTAAAATACGATATCATTATGAATTCATGCAATTTGCCACATAATCACGTAGATACACTGGCATATCTAGTACACTATATCCGTGGATTAAGGTTTTATATGCAAATTGAAAGCTTTCGAATGAAACCCGCGGTGGGAACCTGGCTTACTTGCTTATTTTGGGGATTGTCGACCCGCCGACTGAATAATTAGTACCTCGTTTTAATTATTTCCAAGTTTAATGCTGAACAAATATTGAAATATGGCAATTTTGGTTAAGCGTCGGTGGGATGCAAATAATTCTCGATATTCTGTAATTATTTTGTGGGTTATTTATTAACTGCATGTTATTATCTGTTGCTGTTCATTTTATACAAAAGGAACTATATTTAACTGGCTTTAGATGTAGTACAGCAGTGCTTGTTTCACTTAGGTTTTAAAAGACAGACTTAAATTTTACGTTAAAACTAAAAATGGAACTATGAGCATCTTTTAAAAGCAGTTGCTGATCAAAATAGCGCCCGCGAGACAAACTTAAAAGAACAAAACATTTCTTAAAACTGCGAGAACTTACGTGATCTGGTACTTTCCTAATAAATAAGAAAGCAGTATAATCAGGACATTATCGCATTACGCCTTACATTGCTTCCAAAGTTCCGCATTTAAATTCAAAATCTTAAATTTAACTTCAAGAATCTTTAGTGTAAAACTTGGTAAGTTCTAAATTAGGTACAAGTTTAAATATTCAGCTGTGGTACTTCCAGTATTTATTAGACCACTGGAGCGAGTTCCGTAGTGCTAAGGAATTTGCATCGAAATGGGAAAACCGCGTCTTAATTGAAACTTTTAAAATGAAGAGCCCAATTTTGTAACGATCCCGGCTGATAATAAGTGACAAAATTTGGTTAGTTTGATAGTTTGGCTTTTAAAGTTTGTCCGTATTTACTTTGTAAATTAACACAGGTACGACTAATAAAAATGTTCTTAAGGGAACTCAGGTTTTTATTTATGAATTTTAAAGGAATCGTCTTCATTTAGGTAATGTTGTATGCTTAGGAAACAGGGTAATGTTTTTTACGCAGTTAATTTTAAATTCAAGTCCAATTATAAATGAAATGCTAAGGATAAGTTATATGTAAGTGTTTTTCTTTACCTACTGCTTACTTACTGGTTTAACTTAATTACTAATATCCTATATACTAATATTATAAAGCTGAAGTTTGTTTGTTTGTTTGAACGCGCTAAACTCAGGAACTACTGGTGCGATATGAAAAATTCTTCCAGTGTTAGATAGCCCATTTATCGAGGAAGGCTATAGGCTATATATGCTAAGACCAACAGGAGCGGAGCAATGCGTGTGAAACCGCGCGGAAAAGCTAGTTAAGTATAAAATTGATCACTTACCTAGTCCTGCATGTCCGAAGCAGAAAAGGCAACCATCTGTACCATTTATGACTGCGTGTATCACGTCTGTTAGAGCACTCGAACTTAGCTCAATCTGAAACAAGACAAAATAGTATTAAATATACTTACTTTCATATAAAGGAAACATAAAAATATCAGTCTTTTATAAACACGTATCTTATTTTCCTCTTTCATAAGGATTCAGGATTGAATGAAGCTAATCATAACGTTGTGTTAGGACGAAACAAAATTATAAATTACATTTTTATCCAGAAATATTTGAATATTGAGCGAGCGAAATCCTAGACTCTATATTAATAAATGAGCCGATGGTAGAGCACTGAGAATCTTTATTTTTCAATTACGTAATATTTAATGAACTAATCTAATAATACCTACTATAAAGGCAGGAGGAATGATAACATTACATGACTACAGATAGTCGACGCTTGTTATAAATATATATATATTTATGAGTATGTTTGATAATCATTTATTTATAAATAAACAATTGAGACCAAAATATATAAGCCTACTTATTATTTTTGTCTGTCTTCTTCACGCCTATATCACTGAACCGATTAGGATGAAATTGGTATGAACATAGTTTGAAACCTGAAAAAGCACATAGGTTTTATCCCGGAAATATCAAGGAAACGAGAACTACGCGGGGTTTCCCTTGATTACGCGGGCGAAGTCGCAGGCGGATTGCTAGTATCTAGTATATAATTCATAAAACATACTGAAATCCTGTTATTTAACCTAAATTAGGAAATATCGAAAGCTTTGGTTAATCATAATGAAGCTAATCTTGCCATTTCATTAGTCTCATTAACAGCAATGACACGTCGTTAAACGTCATAAACTAACTGATGACGTCATGAATGTTTAATATAAATGCGTATTGCATATTAATTTTATGATGATTGGACGTGATAAGTTATTCGGATAATATTCAATATATTAATGCACAGTTTACTAAAATAGGAAATATTAAATATTGATGCAATAACATTGTGGTTATAATATTTAAGTAAATACACCTAAATATATCTACAGATTATACATGTATAATTAAGGTACTATTTAAAAAAGGGATTATAATATAACTTCTGCTGGTCATAAGAAAATTCAATTAAAAAGTTACATAGGATTTACCTTTAACATAACTAATAACAAACAAACTATAGTAGAATAAGACACCCTCTATTATAATTTATTTTAGTAAAATACTTCTTACTAGTTTATTTCAAAAATTCCACGAAACCGCACATCAAAATAAAACACCCCGTTTCCAAGAATATATAAATCATATGTAATACGCAAAAGTAGTTTGATCCACCACACATACTAATAGATATGTTCTGCCATTTATCGTTGTCTGTCACAAAGCTTACGAGATTAGGCCCGGCTGCAGTGGTTGCATTGTCATAAATTTTTCACATTTATATTACGTTAGTTGTGTGGACCGCTGTTGTTATTTTACTGTGAATATAAATTGGGTTAATTTGGATGTAAAGCGATTGTTTTAATCTTTAAACGGCGGGATAGATCTGGATGAATATGAGTATTGATAGATGATTTTTGTTTGAACGGTTTTTTAACATTGCTAAAAAATTGTGAAAAAACTTATTTTTTGAGAAGTTTGTTATAATATAGCAATAGCGCTATAATTATATACAAAAAGAAAAATATTATGTGTTAAGTTAACTCAGATGAAATTCCATGTGAATAAAATCAAAAGAATGAAATCATATTCATATAGAATGTAAACGATTGAAAAGCCTATATATGATACAATACTATTAGAATATTATTTCACATAATAAAAACATTTTCACAAACTCATAATAAATTAAACTATTTAGCATTTATTAACTCTTTTTTAAACCACTATAATGGACAGAAATCTATTGTGATTTTGATCGCTTTGTACAAAGTATGGGACAATCTCATCGAATATTCTACAATCTCTCTTCCTCTCAACCCTTCTATAAAGGGAATCTTTAATTTTCCCTTCGGGCCTTTGCTCTAAGTTATATGGGATTTTATAGATTTCTGTTTCCCGGCCCGTGGCCGATATGGTTTTTGTAGTATTTCAGTTTATGCTAAGTATAAAGTAACGTATCAATGTATAGTAAAATATTATCATGATTGAATTAATGTTAATTGAAGTCTTTGTTTTGTAAATTATTACAGTTGTAAAAAACTAAACCGAGCTTATGTGTCGACGACTACGAAATGCTTTTTTCATTGCTCATATTTTTAACATTTAGCTTCAGAAAACATAGTGTTTATTCGACATAGTGCTACTACGTACAGCATTGATATATCGACGACACTATTAAAAGTATACCAACTTTCTATCCATTTATGTAAATTCAACTTTAAAATATTAAAAGTTATAACAATTTAAACGAAATTTGCGAACTTGGCCCGTTATCATAGCAACCGTTGTCCCGAACTTTTGAACTCGAATTTCAACATAAAAATTCCATACGATTTTCATGTTTAAATTGTTGAAAGGCTCCGTTCGGGTATCGCTGCTATTCTGAATGCGTTGCATAACTAAAATGTTGGCGCATTTTGTGAATAAAACCTTTTATAATCATTAATGATTATTTTGTTATATATTGCTTGGGTTAGGCATCACTTACAGCTCGCGGTTTGCAAGTCTCGTTATTTACCTTGGTAATAGTATGAATGAAGTGAAAATAGTAAGGTTAATAATAATCTGAGTTTTTCCTTCATACTCGATTTATTTATCGTATTTGTTTTCAATAACCTTAATTATCGTATTGTGCATGTAAGTTCTTACAAAGTTAGTATTCTGGAACATTTTTCCGTTATAATGCCTATTGTTATTTGCAATATAGTGAAAATAACGTTACGTTTAGTTTTGTTACTTGTGTATCTTATGTGAACAAATTTTCGTCTGTCTGTCAGACATCCATTTTACTTTGAACTAGATGGTAATACAGTGCATATCGCAGAATTTTATTTATCCCCGCATCCAGACGCATGTTTCACAATCGAGCTAGGCGTACAAGCATTAATTCTATATAATCCCAATAATCCTGGCCGCTGCATTAGTTTCAGCTTAATTTGTAGCTATTACTAATTCGAGTTTGGTTTGTTTATCGGCTGGTTTTACATGCGTTTGGGATGCCGCCAACGTTTTTAATTAACGTTTGTTGTGGGAATTATAAATTTTGCTATGTTATGTGTGATTTTTGTTATGGTTATATTTTTTTATAAAATTTAATTGACGTTTCTCTCTGATTTAATTTGTAAAACTTAGTAGTTACCTGCGCATTTTTTTTAAGTTTAAAAAAAAATAAATGCCTTTGGATTAGCACTTATTGCTCGTTACTCTGTTTACGTATTTTTTTAGTCCAGTAGATATAAGCAAAGATCGACGATGCAACAACAAATTTCAATAACATTTACGCAAAAAATCCAAGAAAACGCCACAACAAATGAAGTCCGAATTTTGCTTTGAATGAGTTTATAGAAAAGGCAGATAGGGTCAGGAACATGCCCACATGGGTTTCCGGGCCCTTTAATCATATCACGAATTGTGGTAACATTTTATTTTGAACAATTGTCATTTTTATTTCGAATTTGTATTGACGTATTTAACTAAATATATGATTAGACCAGGATGAAAACTATAAACATAATAAAGGCTGAGAAGAGCGAAAGACGGTACCTTCTGATCGAATTTTTTCTATTCTTTAAAATATCTCAATTATAAAGCATTTGAATGTTATAAAACTAAATATCAAATACATATAATATGGCTTCTCACTCGGTAGGAATTTTCAAAAGCATTTTATTAACGACTTCAAAAGATTTTACACCTATATTAGGATAGGATATGCTTTGAATAGATCTTTATCTATAAAAATATATACGGGCTATGGAACGTTTCAATATCGGTAGGTTTTCAGCTGTCGAGCCGATGTACAAATATGAATTTTGTGGTAACATACGAGTACATGCAACGTCAATACTTGCAAGTGAATTTTAAGTAAAAATGAAACCGTATACGGAAGAGAATTAAAAATGGGATTCAGGACATTTCAGTTCAATCAAAACTCCTATCTACGATTTTTCATAAAGGGTTAGATATTTTCTTTGATATTTTTGATGTTATAATATGATTATTGATTATGTTGCTTTCTTCTCTGTTAGAGATGGATACTACTTAAAATAAGTAAAATAAAAACGTAATTGATTATTGAAAAATTATTGAGTGAAACAGTGAAAGTGGTAAATAATTTCCAAAGCTCTGACTCTCGTAAGAGCATTTCAGTTTATCGTTTTCATGCAAAATCTATAGAAATAAAAGGAATTTACACGCATATTAATTTTATACACACAACGATAGCTTTTAAACATGTTTAAAGTCTCTTTATCAGCTGGCTTACAACGGTTTGGATTTTAGCCAAAAAATTGTATATGCAGATTACAGAACAATTAAATTTTAATTAATTTGAACTGCGTAAGTAATGAGAAAGCTATGCTTTTTTTATCTTATTACTTCAAAGCCTTATGTTGAGATTTTAAGGCGACGAATTTAGAAAACATCAAATGAATTTACGGTGCGATGATTTCAGGGTTTAAGCTTTGTGGTGAAACTTCAATAAGTGTTGCTAGGTCAATTTATATTTCTATTTTGTCTATTGTTTGTGTTCTTGTATGCAAATATAATATAATCCTATATATTAGGTACATAATACTTGTATTAATGTGCTAAAAAGTCAAGCATATTTATATCCACACCTCCAATTTTCTAAATGTTTCTAATATGCTATAATCGCATTTTATACTAATACAAAATATAATATACTACATATATGTAAATCTATTGTATATTATACCTTGGTAATATACCTTGCCCTTTTATACAAATTAATCGTGTTATATTAACTTTGTTATCTAATATCTAAACTCCAAAATTGTATCGCGTTTCACGGAAAGACTTTTCGTAACAATTGCTCAAATCTTCATTTTAATTAATAGCTCTCTAAGTCACCTTAAGACATTAGGAAGGAGATACTTAAATTATTTTGAATGAAAATTTTAATGAACTCCACCCATCGCTAATTGAAAACGCTTAAACATAATGGAGGGGCTTATCAAATTATTACAATATTAAATTAAGTAATATAGTTGAAAATAAATTATATTTTCACACCTAAATTGTTGTGGGAATTAAAAAAAGAACGGGATTAAAAAGAGCTTTAAAAGCTGTTGTATGAAATTTATTTAGGATTTTTGAGGTCGACTTGCCGGAGTTCTTTTAAATAGATTTAGTTGTAAGCGCTTTAGAATTTCTATCCGGCTTAATCTGGAGATTATTATTAAAAGATATGTGCACTATAAAAGGTATAAAAAACTTGTATATAAAAAATATCACTAATATGAGTGTCCCTATATCTATAGTTGAGAAATGGATCTAAAATCGCTCTACTATCGCAAAATTAAGTGCTATTTGTCGAAGACATGGCTATGTGCATTTTTTGCTATATAGCTTCATATCTTTCCCTTTTCTTGCCAATAACTAAACATCAAAAGACGTACATTTAAACTTTACATAATAAAAAAAATACATTCCACTCTACAATTCAATCATTCTTACATGATCTTACCTGTGAATCATCCTGTGAAAATATAGCGTCGAATGCGAACATCTTCGGTGCTGCGACCCCCACCTTTCGGTCTTCAGGGGCCGTGCTGGGTGGTGCTGTTTCGCAGAGGGTCACCTGCTTCTTGCGTTTGTCCAGGGAGAATGTCTGAGTCCCACTCGTGAAGGGACCTTCGCCGGTTGCACCCACGCGGAGCATTACTTTCACCTGTAACAAATTGTTAGTTAAGATATTATGTATCATAAAAACTAATACATACATAGGTCTTATTTATATAATTTCTAATAAGAGATGAAAGAGAACTTTAAAATAATATACGCGCTAGTGTTGTTAATATCAGGGATAATCAGGGATAAAGACAAAAGTTCTACTTCATTGGCTTTTCATAGGTTTTTACGTAGGCTGTTTTCAGTACTAACAATATGTATTAAATGTTTATTATGCTACTCATTACCTATGTGTCATATTATTATTAAAATTTGATTAGTTAAATAACAATAAAAATATATATAGACTAAGACAGTGTTTTATTTTACTAAAATATCCTTTCGTTTATTTTCTTTCTCTACAAAAATGTCTAATCCAATCAAGTTTTGACACAGATGTGTCAGTATTACATTTTGAAGTTCCGACAAACTTCCCCTACTTATAATTAAAATAGTTGAGCAGTTAGCTCAAGTGATTAGCGACATAATTCACGTGTAAATCACTCAGATAGTAATTACATGGGAATTAATTGCACATGTCTTGTTATGAGGTTTATGGAGCGTATTGTTTCTACATACTAATGTACGGTAATCTTGAGTGATTTAGATTTGAATTGTTCGTGCTGAAAAATACATGGCTTTATGTAAGTAAAGACTTTGAATTAGTTCAAATATGTGTAAATAGAAAAAAAGATTTTTTTTAATTATGTAGAAGGAAAAATTGCTCTACATTTTCAGGAAAATCGAAACAAATACAGGTATGTAATTATTGAAAAAAAATTTTTTTGAGTTTTATCTTCAGGACTTTGTAAATAATATGACCAATTCCAATTAGTTGATTAATCTCGTTTTAATTTAAAATCTCTTTTGGCATATCTTATATTACTAGAGTTACCTCTAAGGACCCGATTGCTTATATACCTAGATATTTCATCTCTTAGTACTAAACCATATAGGAAAAAAGACGTTCATTAAATTCCCACTTCTCCATACATAACCCAATCAAGTAATTGCTGCTGCCGTGTCTCGCATGCTAACTGAAGACGCACGTGTTCAGCTTAGTGATGGAGATATTACCAAATCATTAGTACTGCGAATTGTATTTAATGGATTACTCGTTAATATATTTATGGCTAACTAGCTGAGAAGCTCGTTGAGGATTACACAATGCTTCAGGAAATTATTAAGCTTTTAGTGGAAGATTTTTAGAAAAGATAGAGTCTATAAGCTTAAGAGCTTTTCGAAAATGGTAATCTATCTCTATAATTGCTTTAGCTATTTGGAAGTTATTTACTTGTCAGAAAGTTTACAAATAGGAATGCTTATTTTCGTAATCCTTGGTTTATTTGTAAGGTCAGAATAAAACCTAGAATAGAAGGGAATTGGTTTATGGGCGATTAATAAAAATTATTGTAGGAAATAGAATATATTTTAATGATAGAATCAAAGTTAACTTCAAAAAGTAACCTAAAACCACCTAAAACTATCCGTTAATTTTGGAGTGACAGGTTGACATTCGCGCCGTAGCCATCTTTCAATTCAAAAACATTCCCTAAACGTCAAATGTCACCTGTCAAGTGTCACTGCAAGATCAAATTGTGACAAAAACTCAAAAACACTTCTACAACATTCTGCCCTAGATTGAAATATTAAATTGAATGCATTCTCTAATTATATACTTACAATATTATTGTTTGATTTATTCTTGAAATAATATATCATGCAATTATTATTTTTGGTCATTTACTCTATAATTTATTAGGCATTACAAATAGTATGAATAAAAAAATATATAAAAATACATAATAATAAGATAATGTTGGAAAGAGTTGCAGATAATAAAGTAGCTATTTCAATTTCCTACAATATAAACAAGCTTTCAAACAAACATACTTGTTATCGTTAGAAATAAGGTATTTCTATTTGAAATGATGTTTTCTGTGTGTGCAACCTTACGTCTGATTAGTTATTGACATTGCAGCGACGTGCAATTTGCAAAGCTTGTATACCATGATAGATATATGTACAGGTAAATTAGCTTGGAGAAATTTTTGCGTTTGTAGTAGTGTATGGTCAGCAAATAAAATAAAACAACATTTTATTTTTAGTTTTTATTTTATATATATATATATTATATAAATATGGGATTTTAAATTAAACTATATGTGTTTCTCCTCTGAAAAAGATGAGACTTTAATTTAATATTTACACATTTAACATACGTATAACTTTTACAAAATGAACATGATTTTACAAAATGACAATGTTACTAAAATGAAAAATTTACTAACCTGAAAAAGAATCGACATTTAAAGTTTAATTCTTTAGTTTGAGAAGTCAAAGGCTTGCCTCGACCATGTTTTAACACTGGAGCCATTTTGAATTAACAATACAAAGTTACAACAACACACAAATTAAACACTTCAACAAATATTATAACAATAATAACAAATAATAACAACAATCAACAAATACAAAAGAAGATTGCCCAAGTGACTATGGGCGTATTCAGAAAGAAAGCTTGAAACTTATAAGCGCTTATAAGCGCTTATCGGCGCTTGTCAGCGCTGTCAACCCGCGCAGGAAAATATATGAACATGACAAGCGCCGATAAGCGCTTATAAGTTTCAAGCTTTCTTTCTGAATACGCCCTATGGCACTTGGTATCGCAATCAAACTTATTGTGTCAAGATGAAATATAGCTCAATTTAAAGCTTGATGTTAGTACTTCCGCAGTTCGCGACAATAAAAATAAAACAATAGTTTTATTCAACACTTCAAAAAAATACTTTATCGAGTTTAAACTAACGATGGTTAAGTTTTACATTTATTACATAGGTAATATTTTAATTTACAAGACAAATGTGAAAAGTAAATCGTAATAAACATTACCTATTTCAAAATAAATTACGTCGAACATTGCGTCGAACCTTAGCGTCGAACACATTCATTCAAGATTCATTTCAAATCAATGAATAAGGAATCACATGGAAGTGACATACCTACAAAAAAAGTGTGGCCGGCGCCATATTGAATGTAACAAAACATGGCGGTGTTTAGTGCCGAGAATATATCGATAAGCATTATTATGTTTATCGATATAAAAATAATATTTATATATATTTTTTTGAAGTTATACTTCTTTTGGCGCGATGGATAAAAATAATGAGAGTGAATTTTTACGATGCGCGCGCACACCGACATCTAAATTTAACAGCATGAAGTTAGTTCTAGGTGGTATGAAAATTGATAACTATGTTCAAGTTGTATAATCTAGTATTTTGTCCATACACCAAAGAAGTAACTTCTAACGCGTGTACATAAGTACACACACTCTTTTTTATTTATTTAAACTGTACAAAACATATAAGTAAAATTACAAATGGAAAAAATGACAATGCCAATTAATAAAATTAAGTATGACGATGAGTGCTCGTGACGGTAACATCTATACAGGGTTACTTGTAAAACACCAGCAACCTCGCAGGACAAGATAGCTAACCCTGTATAATTTGATAAATCCAGTTCAATTTTGACTTCGATATAAGGATTACGGTAGACTTACAGTTTGGCATTTATGTTATCTGCTAAATTGACCAACTGGTTTATTGGATATTTTGTTTTGTTTGACTGGTGTTTTTTAAATCAGATATTATTGGAATGTAGTATTAACGGAACTAACGGAAGCATGCCAGTAAAGAGCAAATGTGGTACGGGAATGCGGTATAAAATCTGTTGTATGCATTTTGCTGCTATGGTATTACAGCCATGCGGGATGGCGCATGCTCCGGAAAAACAGAATAATTTAGTATTCGATTGTTTTATTACATTACTAGCGGTCCCGGTGAACTTCGTACCACCCAGTCATTGAATGTGCTGTTTGTTACCTTTTAGCTGAACTAATTTCAGTTTTGAGGAATGTAATATAATGATACAAAATAAATACTAATATAGGTATATAATAGTTTTTTATTACGATGAACAACACAATATACAGTAATAGAAAAAAAAAACAATAATTACTTAATAACAGAGAAAATTATAGAACTAAACTATTTTGTGCAGCCTGTGATGCACTCGGATTCACTCTGTTCATTTTTGAGTTCGGGATTTGAGGCTCAACCGGTACCTGGAAATGAAATGTCACAGTTTACATTAACTAGCATTGTTCACTTTACATTTTAACTAACATGCAATACATTTTAATTAAAAGGGCAATGCTGATGGTTTGAAAATAATATTAACATTAGGGCTTACAATAGCGGAATTTGAATTTATATTTTTGGTTTTATTTTATGGCATTCAAATGCTTTATAAATATAAATTTATAAAGAATAGAAAAATAAATTAAAACACCCCATGTATTTAAAGTAAATTGCACTTTCCCTCAGTCAATAACATTTCAACAACCAAATATCACCCAAGTTTGTACTCAAAAATCATATAAAATCATCTCAGTTTGTTCACAGGCCCTCTTCAAAATAGGAGAAACGTTAGAATATAAATGACAGCCCTAAATCTAAATAAAAAGACCAAAAGTAAACTGGAAGACATCACGTGTCTACAGATAAAAACCTCACCCTGTGTGAATGCAGCGGCAAACATACTGGGTATAGCATCATAGTGCAGACTAATCACATCCATTGTTCTATTGAAAGCACTTTCGGGGAAATGTAGGGAACATACTATGATATATCCTTTACATTTGGCTTGATATTTTCAGCTTCTAACCATTTTCCTTTTCTATTTTCACTTCTTGGTAACCTATAAAAAATGAATTTTTAGGTTATTATAATTTTAGTCCTGACCTGACTTATTTATAAATACATTTTTAAAGTACTATATAAGCGACTAATCTTACTTAAGTTAAAATTTATATTAGGTAAATTTAAGTGTTTTATTTTTCCTTCTGCTGCTCTTGGCAAAATTAATTTCTTAATTTGGAAGTGTATTCACCAAAGCAACTATTCTTAAGATTAATGACACAGCCTTGGGAGACGCACGTCTTCATCGAACATTTTGCTGATGTCGATATTATAAGCCATCACTAGCACCCAAATTCATTATTTTACTAGAACGAAAATATACAAAATAAAGCTATATTTGGTAACAATTTTGCACTGAACATAGTCTGTGAATACTCCTCAATTCAATATACATGAAAATAACTAAATCAGCAAAGTAATAACTAATATTTCAGTCAAAACGTATACATACCGGTGCAAAGACAAACTTTTCTGGTTTTCATTCTTTCCGGAGCCACATCCCACAATACTGCGCTTTGGCATTATGCCACTATTTGTCCTTGACCACTCTATATGTTTTAGACACAAATATTTGTCACAATCACAAAAATATTCAATATTTTTCAATGTTTACTACGGAGCAATGACAGAGAGAACATGGCGCCCGGCCACAGTAGGTATTTGAGCTAACTTCAAATGTCAAGCGGTATAGAATTAGCACTGACTGACGTATAGTCATATTTTTTCACTTATCAGAATATTCATTAGTTAGAAAGAGACAGTATTAGTTTTATTATTTCGGTATCGAAATGCATGATATTTGTATAATCAGTTGTTTGTATAGAACAATATGCCCTGTCCATAGGATTCCTTAGTCATTGTTTCAAATAGAAACTATGACATATGACGCAGGACGCTTGCAAGAGAGATAGATATATGTGTCAAAACAAAAACTTTTACTTTTATTTCTATTTATTTGGTATAATTACGACTTAATAGTGATACATATGATCATTATAAATACAAATAGGAATTAACAATATCACGAATACGTGGCACAACTCAAATTTTACCGATACCACCCGTGGTCATTCTCCTTTTTTTACCGATACCACCCGTGGTCATTCTCCTTTATCAATTAAACTACGTACATAATAATTATAATTTTTGAATGAAATGTGTGCTTTATGTTCTAACGGTACCAAACAACTGCATTTGGCACCTGCGGACAGCGTAAACTGGTTTATTCTGGTTTTGTGCGTGTTTCCACTTTCCACTATCAAGTGACGATTTATTTATTTGTTTTGTTTCGTAATTATTATGGTCAAATATTAATTATGAAACAAATTATAATGGACACGATATTTTATTGTTTCACGGTAGTCGCCTTGTCGTTTGCTCAAGGACGTGAAATTGAATGATATATTTTTTTTATAAAGTCAAAACCATTTTCTTTCAAATTAAAAGTTGTTTTTATTGAAAACAAAAGTGTTGCTAGGAATAAGTATAAAATTAAATAGTAATGTTAGGATATCGAAACATTTTTGTATAGGCCAGAACGATATAGTGGAAACGCGCTCTAAGATCTGAGTAATATACACACCACTACATATGCAAAAATTTCTCCAAGCTAATTTACCTGTAGGTATATTAAATAGATTTAACCATAATTTTACGTATACAGTACGGCGTATCTTTCGGTCCGTGGTACGGTTCTAAGTGCCTATTTCTGCACTAAGCTCCATCAAAATTGGTTCAGGCATTTAAACGGTTAATTCCTAACAGATAGACAGACATAATTTAATTTTTATTGGCATAGATAAAACAATACAATAGGTACTATATATTACATAATAAGTAATAAATAGAATCATGCCAGCATATGATTTTTTAGGTCGCTCACATTTTTCCGCCTCAAACATAAATTCACAATATAAAGCAGGTTCTAACAACAGTATTATCACGAAAAGTGGCTTTCCGAATTGTAATTCACTATATGACATGCTGAGCCCCTAAGCTCCCCTGACGGATGCTGGAGCGCCGCTATCTGCAGGACGGCAGCGTCACCGGTCGACTGGACGTAATTTAGTATGCAATATGGTATTTGGTATATTTAAGTTTTTAACGTGTGTGTTTTAATGCTATTTTGTTGGATAGACTGTATGTGGAAATGTAGAGTCTTGCTTCAGATTAGCAGTTGCTAAAAAAAAGAGGAGAAACAGTCTTGTTTTAACGATTGAAATTATTAGAAGTAAGTTAGATATTTGCAATAAAAGGATAGTACGGGAGTATTTGTCGTGAAAACGAAACATACAGCTGTGAAGAAAAGGATGGAATTATAAATATAAATAAAGACAGATTAAATTCATTATGTTTTTTAATATATTGAAGCAACAATGATTTTCATATAGATGATGTTTAATTATTATATTAGCCTTAGGTGAAAACACAGTTCTCTACATCAAGCAGACACGAAAATCTATTTATCTTAAAACACCATTATCGCATGCGACATTTATATAATATTCCCGACATAATGACAAACAGTCTTTCAGAAAAAACAAATCTCGTTGTCAACAAGTGAAATGGCTTCGTTATATCCGCCATTTTCCTGCTCACAAATACATGGTAGCTATTTTTTGTGCCGTTAAAATTAACCATATTTGGAGTTTTCACAAGCTTGCGTAAAAGCCTCTACAATGCTGTTAAATGTTGTCACTGAAACAATTCGATTTGAATGATAATGTGAAGAAATGACAGGTTTTTTATTATACAGTTTACAGTTGATATAAGTGGTTTTGATAATGTCTTTTGTGAATAAAGCGTAGTACATTATGATAGAGTTTTCACTTATTATAATAGCTTTAAGTTGGTATAAGTGTCTTTTGTTTAATACACATTTTATAAAATGACCGTAGAGTATACAAATATGCTGTAGTTTCTTTCGTCTTTGTTTTTATTACGTACTTTGTGTAATTCTAGAGGTTTTTAAATATAAAAGATTTCAAAGAAGTTAATATTAAAAACACATCACTAGGAATCGCTTTTACAATAATTATTAAACGTAAGTAGTACAAATTTACCACATATAAATGCATTACGGTTTGATCAACTCTACATAGTGTAAAAGTAAGACGCAATCGCTATCTATTGGTCCCTATGTATGATTAAATTACGCAACAAAAAAATTTATTTAAAAATACACAACGGATTTCGATGCTGGTTTATTAAATATATACAGTGATTGTCGAGGAAAGTTTTAGTATATAATTTATTAAGTTTTACACAAAACAAACGAAGCCGCGGGTAGAAAGCTAGTAATAACATAAAAGGTGATTATGAAATGAACTCCATTCCGCAAACAGCAAGTATGAAACTTTAAACAGTTCATTGATACTTTCAGGATCTGAGTTGAAAGCGCTCATGCATAAAATTAGAGGCAGGTAATGAGACGAGGTTCACATTATAAGAGGGATCCGTTTCAGTGATCATAGTAGGAGTGTGAATCACAGTGGAGACGAAGGTTTGTTTTTCTTAATATTTAGGTTACCTATAAGAAGAAAAAATACACAACTTGATAAGTAAAAAAATGTATGAAAAGAATATATCACGCTCGGATTTTATATCCTAATTATTCACGAATCAATTTTATTTAAGCTAATTCCGTACTCCAAATTTGAACTCTCAATAGGTAACAATGAAATAAATGTCTACAAATAAACGTTATTATCATCACTGATAATGTATAATAACAATTAAAAGTTCAAAAGATTGTTAACGTTACGTTAACGTTTTCATTACGCTACTATTATGAATGTTTGTACGTATATGTATAGAATATACCCCGTCTCATCAAGATCCAGGTCTTGTGAGACATTACCGCTGAGGTACGCTATCACTAGCAAAATATTAATCAATAGTTTGACTCAGCACGTGTAACCTGTCCCTGTCTGAAATAAGAGGAAACTCTATTTATAGATTTATATTTGCTATAACATAGAAGTAAGTTATATTCTTTAATGTATATTAGTTGGGCTTGTGTCTTGTTAAGTAGTGTTTTACATTTTATGAATGATCACAATTTGTAATTAAATAATTACTTCCCATCTCTGACTTTCTACATTTGTGAAGTTTTCATTGTGGTATAATACATTCATAATGTATTCTTACCCTTTTTACAAAATAAACATTCATAATCTACAAATAAAACAAATTTGTTTTCAATGATACATTTTTAATATAACTTAGCAAAAAATACATAAATTTTATCCGTACTATGTTGTATAGATTTATGAAATCCACACACCTCATATATTTTCCAAAATCACGTCATTCAACGACCCAGGTTAATAAAATCAGTCAAATGCCTGCAAACGCCTGCTATCTTTCTGCCGATATTTTATGCCGACCTTACATTCTTTACGACCGGCCCGAACAAATTTGACATCACATTGACACTTTATCGACACGCACTTGGCCGTGTTTATGTAAATGCAAACGCTGATTTTCATGTGTTTTCATATCTTGTAATTTGGTTGTGGAAAATGAGCTATGTGTTTAGAATATAAAGTCTGTTGTGCGTATTTTTGCAGTGATATGTTTTTAAAAGGATGTACTTTCAATGCCAATGAACAAGAAGCCTTCTCAGTTGAACGGTTTATTACAATAAAGAAAAATTATACAGATTTTGGTTTCTTTAATTCTAGTAAAATTGATTATAAAAAAATTGGTTGTCTGTAAAGTCGGTTTACTGATGATAGTTGAACGTGACAACGTCTTAAGGCCGATTGTGCTTCTTTGTCGCTCGTTCCGCGCTCTCGCTTGCACTTCAAGCCACATGGAACGCCTCAGAGCGAGGTAACGCCGCATGAGTCATGTTTTTTCGTGCGTGCAGCCGGCTCTATCGAATTATAAGACGTTGTCACGT
>CAJQZM010032681.1:0-27823 GCA_907164665.1 Colias nastes | reverse complement strand
ATTTAAGAAACTACAAGAATCAATCACCATTTTCTAAAAATTATAATAATAAATTTAAACAGAGTTTTAATAATCCATATTCTACAAATCATGCTATTTCGCAAGCAACTTATTCCAATAATATAACAAATGTAAAACGCAAGCGGTGTCCGATGTGCAATTCTTGTGAACATCGCCTTTATACATGTCCGACGTTATTACAAATGCATCCTTATGAGCGAAGAAAAACGGTTGAAAATATGAAACTTTGCCTCAACTGCCTACATTACCACGAAGGAATTAAATGCTTTTCACAGATTTTGTGTAAGCAATGTAATAAAAATCATAATACCCTATTACACGAATGTTTCACGTCACAGAATATGACACCGGAAGCCTCCCGTTCGAGGTTACATGTGCTTCGGTCGAAACCTTTACGCCAGCAACAAGAAAATATGAACACATTAGTATCCCTTCCATGTGACTCCAGCGAAATACCTATTACTCGCTACTGCAATTATCAAGGTTCAAGCAGCAGATGGATCTCACCTTAACAAGAGAGCGCTTCTAGATTAGTGCTCACAAATCTCAACTTTAAAAAATACCCCGTAAAAATGAATATATCAATGTAATCTTAATTTAAATAGCAACATCCAGCAGTTATGGGAAATGAAGGATGTACCTTACTCTAAATCTTACTTTAAATCTATCTCAGGAAGACCTTTAAAAGAAAATTTCGAAGAAAAATTGGGTGCATCAAAATCTTAAATGTATCGCCTAATTTATGCAACTAGAAAACAAATTAATAAAACAACGTCAATTAGCACGCGAGTATAAGCTATTCATATCGGAATACAAAGAACTCAGACATATGATACCCTGTGTGTCGAACGCCGACTTAAGGCCCAGTGGCCACCTACCGCGCACCTTACGCGCAGAGTCATCAACTACAACCTTGCGAGTTGTATTCGAAGCATCCTCGAAAACTTTAAATGAATTAACCCTTAATGATCTCATGTATAGAGCGCCTAATCTGCAACAAGACCTTCAAATCCTAATTTTTAGATGGCGCCAATTTAAGTACGGGTTTACGGCGGAATTGATCTCAAATCCTACAAAGCGACAATTTTTGTCCGAAATATCGAAAATCTTTGATCCCTTTATAAGATGAGATTACATAATAAAATAATGTGATGATTATTATTATCTTACTATGAAACGACCTATTGTTAAGCTATCACTGTTACCTTCGTAAATACTATAATATAAATACTATTAATGAATCTACCGACTATGATAAGGAAGAAATTAAAACCTCGAAAACAAAGAATTCATATCTCAAAACAATATGTCCCATGATAAGAGAACATTTAAACACAATGCGAGGCTATAATATTACAGCTTGAGCACGAGTTCGGCGAATTGGAATATTATAATAACATTTTATTTATGAGTGATTCGTTTGATATGGGAGCTGTATGAGTATATTTTAATTGGAATCCTGGTTGTTGTGGTTGTTTGTGGCAATAATAACGTATTGGAGACAGTTGCGTCGTCGACGAGCTTCAGCAGAGCCGGCGGTGGAGGCTGCGACCAGTGTCGCGGTCTCCGCCCGGCCACCTCCAACCCCGGTGACAAGTGATTGTGTGATAAGTGTTAGTGAGTGTGCTGTGCGCGTAAATAAACATGATCTTTCGAGTGTTTTCAAACTTAAGTGAATCTGTGTAACGCTATTATAAAAAACAATTGTAACTTAATCTTGTAACCCTATCGTAAAGAACAAATGTATCTCAATCTTATACTTATTGTATCTTCATCTTGTACTCATAACTAACACAATCATTTAGTAAATAGACACTAAATTGTAATATCACCTTGTTAGTTTTAAGTTCATCTTTCATCAAGTTACTAACTTTCACCTTTTTCTCCCCCGGGAACATGTACGATTACCTAATCGTACAGACAATACATGTTCCCGGAATGCAATGCGTCGATGTTGCATATTTTATTATTAAATGTATTAATTATTATTTTACCACACAATATGTCAGTTCGCAACCGGAATCCGCACCGGGCGGAGTGGAGCTCCGCCCGGTGCGTCATAAAACTCAATCTCATCTAATCCCAATATAGTAAAGAAATAAATATATCTCAGATCTCAATCTTAAATCTCATATCTCATATTTTATCCCATTACACTTATATTATAAGGAACAAAACCTTAAAATATACATAACTTTGTATTATACAATCGGGTCGTTGTTAAGCACCAGATCACGTTGCTGGCCAACAGACGTGTCCAGAATCATAGACATAGATTCTACAAAAATTTGCGACGAAAGTTACAAGAATACTGATAAGCGGAGTGCATCGTCCAGGCAAAAATAAAATAAAAAACCTGTTTTATTTGGTGATATAATATGTAGAGAGGTATTATAAATTATTGTACAAACCAACTTCGTTCGCTTGCAGTTTACGTATTTTATTACCGAGGAATCTAATTCGGGCCTGTGCATTAAGAATAGATAGAATGAATGAACTGAATTAGAATTATTGATGAATACGTTATTCGATTGCGGCTCGGATCCGAAAGTTTATATTTATACGCTGCGTTGGCAAGACGAGGAAACCCGACGCATCTCGTGATCGGATTGTAATGATTTGGCGCGCCAGCTCCTAAATAGTTTAATCATTATATTTGGAACGCGCTGCTATGGTGATGCTCTCCCGAAATGGTCATGATTGATGGCCGAGGCGCGTCTCGGAACCCGATACCGCGCGCTGTGGGGAACACGGCCGGGAGCGCTCCTTCCCCGAGCGGTCGGGCCAGCTCTTCGTCTCCTCGAGACCAGGCCAGTCAACATTGATGCCCGCTAATTGAGTTAGCGGCGCTCCGTCACTTGGCAAGCACCTCACGATGCTCTAGCTCATGTAGGTCACGAATCGTAATCGTTGTGTCATTGCCACCAAACGGACAACATACTGCGCATGCTACAATACTTTAAAACCCTACAATGTTTGATATCTAGAGCTATATAGGCCACGGTGGGCGTAGACCTTAATCTGTAACACGCTCATAGTAAAGTACTAAGCGGGCCCTAATACCTTGTGATTGGGAACGCAGAGATCAGTTCATCTGTGAAATTGGCAAGCATTTATACTGAAGAGCTTATAAAACCAAAGATCGACTAATAAAATGAACACAGTTACTTTAATGGAGATTTACCATAATAAGGGAAATAATCTTAAAGCATAGAATTTGTGAAGATCATCATTGTACCTAATGATCGTCATTGGTATATTATATAGCGGAAATACAAAAAGACAAAAAAAATTGTTCTCGTCGACTCGCACCATTTATAAAAATTAAGTGTTGAAAGTCAGAATAAAAACGCAGAGCAGAGAAGTCAATCATCCCGAAACTCACGACCGTCGACACGAGGTACAGGTTATATTTAGAAAATACAATGTATGAAAGTTACCTACCACATAAACGATTACATGAATGGACGCAACATGGCAACAGACTTGAGAACGAATCAATCAGAGGAACTAACTCTCGACATCCGACTTTGTCCGCACCGCTTTGTGTTACACACTATGCAGGTGTGTCGGTGCGACCTCACTTTCAGCTTCCAACGAGTGAATTACACGCTCCAATGACAAGTGATGGATAACAGTAATGAATCATATTGGAAATGTACTCAGTAGGGTTAGCGAGATACGCACAATTGCATAATGTTTACTTAAATGTAATATTAATTACTTTAAAACGACGGATCGAATGTATAAAGTAATTGCGGAGCTATTAGCGTACGTAACTGGAGATAAGATAATTAAACATTAATTATTTCAGTAGCAAACAGGCCAGGTCAGGCAGGAGTTTAAGTGACAGAGGGACGGCAGCGCGCTGGAGTGGCGTCATTTGATGAGCATGCACAGTAATTGTTGGGCGAACGTGCTTAATTGCGATTTGAAAAGCGCCAGAAAGTGTTCGACACCAACTAAATATTTAAAGTTAAAATGTTAAGTAGTCTCTTTCATATTCTATTGTTACAGTGCACAAACTTTAGTTCTTATTATAAGCGTCGTTGTTTTCTTGTTTTTTTTCTAACTAGTTTCCTATGTAGAGAAATGTTTTGTTTTTCTTATCCGTTGACAATAAGATAAAGGAGAATGGCAAACTCCCATAGGACTCTGGGCCTGATCGTTACACTGATGATTTATGGGGGATTAAATAGATAAAAATATACAGATTCTATAAATATAATAATTATAGATCTGTTCTATGGGATAGCAGAGATATTGGGGTGTAAAGTAACAAAAATAAAAGTTAGTTTGCTTGAGTTAAATGAATAGCATTGCCTTTTCCTAGGTCCAGGTAAGTTTATTTTCTATCTACATTGTCTAGCTAATAATAGTGTAACAGTAGAACAGTCAGGTAATAGAAATATTGGATCCAACACATATTATTCAACACACATTTTAACCTACCAAAACATCAACAATCACTAGGTCGGTACATTTCTTATCACTACATAGTATAAAACAAAGTCGCTTTCTCTGTCCCTATGTCCCTATGTCCCTATGTCCCTTTGTATGCTTAAATCTTTGAAACTACGCAACGGATTTGATGCGGTTTTTTTTAATAGATAGAGTGATTCAAGAGGAAGGTTTATATGTATAATAACATCCATTAAATAGTGGAGAAGTACTGTTATTTTTGAGGTTTCTAATGTGATGTCGTAAATAATTACATTTTTTCCGCTTACATTGCAAACGCAGGCTGAACCCTACGAGTTTTATCAAAATAATGTACAAATTATTGTACACATTGAAAAGGTCTACAGAAAAGTCCGTGATGGTATATGTCTATCTCTTATGGATAACCCACAATACCTAACTTTTTTTTGTCATTTACTTTTTTACGACAAATAATGGCTAATTTTCGAAGCGATTTTAACCAACAGCATTAATCCTTAACCAATTAAATACCTTGAATACATTGTTCATTTAATATAGATCTATATGGCCCTTTACACCGTATGATTTAAGTGAATATTTTCGAAGATATTACAGATTTAAAAATTGCGGGACGTAGCGTTTGCGTTGGTACCGGCCGGCCGGGCCGCTATGTTTTTATATACAACGTTCACAGTTTTTCTGTAGTGAATTTAGTATCAGCATTGCACCCGTGCGAAGCCGGGGCGGGTCGCTAGTATCTTTATAAATGGATGAATCTGATCGATGATGGATCATAATAAGACTAATCAATTCAAATAATATCTTTAGAGTAAAAATAGACGATTAAGGCAATTTTGAATATAACGTTACTAAAACTTCACTCAAAAGTCAAACAACAAACATAATAAATCACTCATTACTGACAAAATAATTAATAATATGACATTTACAATTGCCAGCTACCTAAATATTGATTATGTAAAATATGTTTTTATTTTATAGAACGACCTTAATAAATTAAGATGTGTGTTAAAAAAAAGTTAAGTTTTGCTTATGATTTTTTTAGCATTTGTATTTAATAAAACTAAAAATGAAAAATAAACATTCATTCGTATTAATCTATATATTTGAACATAATGAATTTTAAATATATTATGATTTCTGAACTGAACTGCACATTAATTTATCGCACGAACAACAGATTTGATCTTTACACATTGATTAAGGCGTCGCTTGCATTAGCGGGTAGGAGTCAGGACAATGTTGAACAAAGCCCATAAAAGTCGAACGTGGATAACAAAAGGCGTCCCAGACGCATTAGAGCTCCTGTCATCTCTGATAACTCTTATAAAACCACTAAGCAACATCGTATTATGACATAATGTAGGTCAGTAATTGATACCTTGTGCGATACCTAAGCTTTGCAGAAACACTACAAGTGTCTCATCAGTCATCTAGCCCCGGCTTCGTTCCTAGATTGCTATTGTGAATATTATGTACTATACCTTTCTATGCTTTACTAGGAACTTACACAATAGTTTAAACAGTATCAAATTATTCAAACTATATCCTTTGATAATCATATAATAGACCTGCCAAAACAATCAAAAGCTGAATCTGAGTAAATTCCTAACTAGCTGGATTTCGTACTGATCCCAATTATGTACGTTATTACAGATGATATGGCCAAATGTCCCTATCGATCCCGTTATATGTTGTTTTTTGCACGAGGTTTAATTATCTTTTGCATATCACGGTTCCATTTTAATTTCCACCAAAAAAGTATCAACACGTTAATTAATCGAACCCAAAATTTTTGAAAAGCAAACCTAGAAAACGACACGTGCACTTATGTATGGCAACATCGGGCTGAGGAACTTTAAACGAATATAAAGAAGATAATTTTACATTATCATTTTGTATTCAGTAGAGTAAGTGGTAACTGAGTCTCTGGACACTTCGCAATCCGAACAGCATCGCAAACTTGACTCGGGAGATTGTTAGAAAATTATCAAGACGTACTCAAACACCTGAAAAGTTTGAATTCACTGGAAAGTGTGTTTAATAAAGGCGTATTATTAGTGACTTAAATAGAAAATAAAAACGGTTTAACGATGAGCTTCAGATCTCGGGCCGCTGGAAACTGTAGACTGTCCTAATAGCACTCGCCAACTTGCTAATTGCTGCTCCGTACTCCGTACACAGCGACAAATACTATCGCATTTTATTTATTATTGGAAAGGTATTGTCTCATTTTATTTCCTTTTATAGAACTTTATATTCTGAAATTATTTAATAGCAGTAGAATAATAGAATTACCTAATTGTGTTTATTCTTTCAAGACATTGAATGAATTACCTAATATATATTTATGAACGTTTTATTATTCATATAATATTTGGAACGATAATTGCCCTCCCCCCCCCCACATATAACTAACATTTAAGAACAATTAGGTATATTCTCGGTGCCGTGCTTTGACTAAAAGTAACGTTCAATGTAAAGTTAAATATAAATAGAACGTAAATATATGAAAGAGAAGTGAAGTGTGACTAGGCTGAGCGCGCAAGCAGCGAGCAGCGCGCGCGGCCGCCCACGGCTCCCGTTCACGTGATCTCTCGGTATTTCACCGCTTCCACTATATGCTACCTATTTGTCATCCTACGCCTTGCTTCCCGACCGACGAAGACAACATGATATAAAGCTTTAATCATATGCACGCGTTTTCATGTCAGTCTGCCACCCAAATTATATAATGTAATATTATGTCCCTTCCATTATAATAATATTCCATTCCTTTTATATCGATACGACGAAACATCTGCATTGAGTGAATTTATACAAAGAAGCCGCAAAGTAAATACTTACATTATTTTTTGAAGTAGCTTATAAAGTACAGTTGTTAAAGTTAAAGCGATGTATTATGGTGTTGTTTCCGCAGCGATTTAGCAGAGGGACGGCCGCATCTATTGCAACTCCCGAAGATTTATCTCGGCCCGAGTACATTTGAACCCGTGCCAAACCCCGTCTCGATAAAAATTTCAACCCTAGTAACTTCGTCTGCGGCAGACAATCCTTGAATTTCATTAAAACTGACTTCTTTCAATTTTACCTCAATAATGTATGAAAGCGGTACTCGTAGGTGCTCGTGGAATTGGTTTTCGTTAAAGATTAAGAAGCAATATAAAGTATGATAAACTATTCATTAATGGACAGGTGCAAGGTTAATCGTTATTTTATTTATTTATACTATCTGTGCCCCGTGGTTTCACCAACGTTGATGATGTTGTAAATGCACTATTGAACACAAAATATTTTTTTCGATTCGTACAAAAATACGAACTTCGAACCGAACGTACCTGTTCGGTTCGTTTATATAATAGATTTATTAGAGATTAGTTATGAAAATATATTTGCAATGATAACTATTCCTGTACATGGTGAGCGGCAAGCGGCAGGGACGGCAGGGCGCAGGAGCGTGGAGCGTGAGCCATGTGGAGCGCGCTGCGCAGGCGACGCGAGGAAGCGCTGATTGAGCTCGGGCAGCCCTCCCGCATCCGCGCTGCACACGTTTGCACCGCAATTATATCGTGTACTACCGTCCATTATCATATTTATGAATGGACAATGGATGTGCAGTGTGTACTCTACAAACTCTTTATCTCGAATTCTATGATACGTAGCCTGGCGGAGGCTACACGTCAATAAATATTCAGTGCGTCAGTACTGAAGCGTTCTTTGTAGGAGGCAGACGTGATGGACTCTACATAGAGAAAAATTAAAGCTTGTTTGGCAATAATTGCAGCTCTTACTTTAAAAAAACGTGTAAAAAGAAAGCGATGGGTGAAGAATTGGCTACAAAACAGAGAAAAGTATAATGTATATTTTGTAATCGAAATGTGCGCTATTCCAAACTTCTGGCATGGATTCCAAATCTATATATTATATATAACTCAAAGGTGACTGATATAGTGATCTATCAACGCACAGCCCAAACCACTGGACGTATCGGGCTGAAATTTGGCATGCAGGTAGATGTTAGGACGTAGGCATCCGCTAAGAAAGGATTTCCCGAAATTCTTGCGGGAACGGGGAAAAACGGGGATGCACGTACAAAGTCGTGGGCGGAAGCTAGTTGAGAATAAACTCTTTCATGGATTCGTGGCATGGGTTCTCTGCGGCAGACGTCTTCCATCGCTGCCGTACGCTGCGTACTGACGCGATAAATATCAAACGCGACACTACACGCAAGATAAATATCTCGATCCAGGATCTGGATCTAGGATCAGATCACCGGATTTCCAGAAATCCAGCGATAAATATTGTGATCCGTCAATATAATATATTGACGGATCACAATATTTATTGACGTGTAGCCTCCGCCTTACGTATGACAACGCATTTATTTTTCTACTCACTTACTGACCCGTCAGTGATAATGCATTCGTGCGAACTGCAGTAATGACGTTGAGTAATACCACAGAAGTAATACTATGCGCGAAATATCAAACATGTGAAGTTTAAAGAACCATTAGGTTTTCTTAATTAGCAAATTTCTAACGTTTTACTTTCATTAAGTTCTTCTACTAACATTAGCGAATGCAAAAAAATTGTTATATCGGTCCAGCTGTTTCTTGTGTGATAGTTGATACTGCAACCATAATGGGATTCATTTTTTTAAAATAGAGATGAATGTCTAAGAATTTGAAAAAACAGACATGATCAGATCTTCGATCCGACTCGTCAGTTTATTGAATATTCAGTCCCGAGCCCAATAGCAGATACCGAGGCCTCCATTGAAAGCGTGTGAGGAGGGAGTAGCTCTCGGCGGGCAGGAGCACCGGCGCCGCAGGAAGTCTCGCGGGCGAAGGCCGAGTGCTGACGTCACGCGTGCGACTCAATCCTGGCACAGCCCGCGCATAATTATGTTCACTGCGGTTTTAATGTGCACTCCATTTCATTGAGAAATGCTTAGGTATATGGTATTATAATATCTTCTCGAGTGTTTTTTTATGGATATACGGGCATTTGCGATGCCTTGAATTTCCTCTCAATAATCAGTAAAAAAATTATGCGCTTCCTTCAAATTGAAAATGCATAAATTCTATGATCTATTGTTTTCTTTTTTGTTTTCAATATCATAGCATCATGTAAATTACCCTCAGATTGCATCGCCTTTGTGCTTATAAAAAGGAAATGAGGTCACTTACGAGTAGTTTGAAGGAACTTCAAAACGAACAGTAGTTCAAGCGAAGTGCGGTCGGTTAAAACTTTCAAGATCCGAGTAAAGACATTCTTCTATGAAGTAGTTTACTTCGATAATTACTGATAAAAACTATAAAAATAAAAGTTTAGCTTCTTAGTCATAAAAGGTATCTTATGCATCCTGTGTAACGCACATCTAGTACAGTTCACCTTCGTGTGAGTAAGGAGAAGCTAAACAAAGCATAAAGCGCTGGAAAGTCAGGTACATAATTGTGGCGCTCCATCTTCATCAACAAATTCATCTTGCATAAACTTATACACTACACTTTTTCCGCAAAACTCCAAGTAAACGTTTCGAGTTCCGCTCCCGAGAAACTTTAATTAATTAACTATTCCTTAACTTTTACCTTAACTTGTTACATGTCTCGGTTGAATTATAAAATCAATCTGAAGTTGCCGCTACATGCGATACACAGTCGCTTTAATCCGAACCGTCTCAGGAGATTTCGTTTCTAATAAGTTGGTAATAATATTATATAATACCTATTGCAAATCGATTATATGATATGATCGATAAAAAGAGAATTTATTAGTATCCACAGATTAAGAACAAATATTTATACTCGACTAGCGGTCCGCCCCAGCTTCGCCCGTGGTACATATTTACGTTTTCTCTACATAAGAACCATCCTCGTACTTCAAGGAATATAATAAAAAAATAATTATCGAAATCGGTTCAGCCGTTCACACGTGATGCCGTGACAACGCGAAACGGGTGCGGACCCGCCGCCTTTTTATAGCTCCCGCCGCGAAGCGCGTCGAACGCGGCAACTGATACACAAAAATAATCCTTATGGCATGATTCTGTATTCACGCGCGATGACTTATAGCGTATTTCATGTATAACTTTGGTGTTTCTACACCGATTTACATGATTCTTTTTTTATTGAATAGGTAATAATGTTAACTTTTTTTAATTAGGGATGAGTGAGAGTGTTGTAAACGTAAGAGTAGACAAATATAATCAGAAAGCTCCGAATTGCTAAGCTATTGAAGTTTCACGTGTTATTGTGAGTCAATTTTAAAAGATAGACATATGCTGTCTA
This sequence comes from Colias nastes, assembly GCA_907164665.1. Lineage (NCBI taxonomy): Eukaryota > Metazoa > Arthropoda > Insecta > Lepidoptera > Pieridae > Colias > Colias nastes. The sequence goes on along the minus strand of CAJQZM010032681.1, from coordinate 17,069 downwards.
GGAATTTATTTTTATATAATAATAATAATTTAAGAACATTTGTGTCGTACATGATTTCTATGTAGCTTTAACCATTAACGCGCGACGGAAGCTTAAAAAATGGAGTAACTTCTCCCGTTTTCCCAATATTTCCCTTCACTGCTCTGCTCATATTGATCGTAGCGTAATAAAAAGTATACTATAACCTGCCCAGGAGTATGAAGAATAATTGTGCCAAATTTCGTTAAAATCCGTCGTGTAGTTTTTGTTTCTATAACGAATATACAGACAGACAGACAGACAGACAGACAGACAGACAGACAGACAAAAATTTTACTAATTGCATTTTTGGCATCAGTAGCGATCCCTTATCACCCCTTCATAGTTTTTTTTTAAATATATTTCATGTACAGAATTGGCCTCTCTACAGATTTATTATAAGTATAGATTAGTACTAGTAGGTATAATCTGTTCTGTGGTATAATCAATCGATCGGAATCCAAGTAAGATTCAAGTTGTATTCGCATACAAATACGTACAAAGGCCATCACGGGTGGATTTGACACGCAAATCGCGTTGACAGAAATAGAACATTGCATGCGGGCAGAAAATTAGCGGGAGCGGTACAGCTTCTGTGATCGGTTCAATCGAGGGTTAACTTCGCCCGCTATCTCGCTGACAGCATTACCGGCCCGGGGTATCATTGCACACGACGTTACAACAAAAGCGCTAATATTAATGTTTTAACTCTTATCCTACGATTATTTCATATTATGCAGGTCGACCTTTAAGTGACAAATACCCACTTTTCTTGAAGGCTCCAATGTCGTGATAGTTCGGGAACACCACACCACGCACAGCAGGTGGCAAGTCGTTCCACAGCTGGTTACCACCGCACCGTTGAGACCACTGTCTATTTTTTTTTTTTTTTTTGATGTTGGAACTTTGGAAGATGATATTATTTATGAAGTTTTAATGGCAGAATTGCTATAAACTCATATATTATTGAGCATATCATTATATTGTTCAACATAATGACTGTTATCACTTTACTTATCAAATTATGAAATTAAGTATTAAAATAACATAGTTTATACGTAAATATTTATTTCGCTTTTATATCGGGACGTATTCGATACAGAGCGTTAATGAACCTATCTCAAATTCCACGTAAATCGTTTCATCAAAAGACTCAATAAAATCTCACATTTTAGTGCATTTAATGAAAATAATGGTGAAATAAATTAACTTTCATGCAATATCACTAACGATGTCTTGACAAGCGTCACAATTCACAAATCAGAATAACGAAACCAGTTCGCACGCGGCCTTGCGATATATCGCTTTATTATCTCTCGTAAGGAAGTAACGTCTGTCCTTAATAGATATTACCATTTACACATGTGAAAAAATGATAACAAAAGACTTGACATTGAAGAGCAAAACTGTCATTGTGATACTGTGAGTGGGTTTCAGATTTAGTTTGTGAAGTTCTAATACGATCGCAAAGCACTCCGCTGAAACGTCTCGGCGTCTAAGCCGTGCACTTTCTCGATAACATTATTTTTACAAAGGAAGGCGCTCTGCAGTCGCTATCTCAATCACTCTCATCCAGTCGATTGTGATGCGACAGTGCCGCTACCCGCTACGTTCCATTGTACTTATGAGTACGTTAAAGGGAGATGATATTTCGTAAATGATCGAATTTAAATGTCATCACGCTCGTTCTTCAAAAACTGATTGGTTTTGGAATGTGCGAGGCTTCCGGCAAATGATCAAATCCGCCGCTGCAAAAAGCACGAAGCGTGTAATTGAACGGCCACGCGAGCCTCCCCTCACCGCCCGCGCGCCGCCCGCCCCCCGCCCACGCCCCGGCTCGACACCCTCCTTTCTAGGAAATATCTAGACATTTGCTTTGACGAATTATACATTCATTAGCATGTGTATAAATAACCCTAAATTTGAAGTAAATATTCAATATTTAATCTTTTCGTCTATAGAGATACGGGTAGCTCGGTGATGTAGGTAATAGATATGTCATTTGCACGTAATCGATACATCCAAACGATAAATTGCAATTTGCCAGCAAAGTTATCTCAACCCGGATATTTATTAAGCCGCATCACATCTCGCTAAATGACAAGACTCGCAGAAAGCATTAGATTACATGAAGCTAATTAAGTCTGCGGCTGCTCCTAGATTGCACACACTGACTACCGATTTGAGGTATATATATCTAACTTAATTGGCTGCCATTTCCAATCGTACCTATTACACTACTTCGTGTTTATTGCTTACATTATCCTGTCTCTTATAGACAACGAGCAATGAACGTTCTATTAAAGACACGTCACATTGAATCGTTTACACACTGATGAGGTCTAATCGCGGAATCGATGAAGTTTATCTCTCATTGCCTTCGAATGAAGCTGTATCGCGCGTCAATTAATTGATTCGATTCGAACTGCGCTTCCTAAATAGTGATTGCGATAGGTGATAGCCGATAGATAATTTGTATAACTAGCATTCTGTTTGTTTTTTGTTTCGATATCTACATTTCTTTCACATTCAGCCTAAACTTAATGACTCTAATTCAAATATCAATTTAAGAAACTATTATTTAATATCAAATAAATTGTTCGAGATCAAAGTCCACGCTAACCAAACACCAGTCTATATTGTGCCGATACTTGGAAACACTTTATGCAGATAAGAGTCGACATGTATCTCTAGTGGGGACATGGGGACGCGGGTACACGAGGACGCGGGGACACGGGGACGGGCGTAGAGCGAGTTCTCGGTAAGTCGCCACACAAAGCGATGCGTTTCATTTGATCCGCATCACGAGACCATGAATGTATCATCCTGCAGCACGTGATCGCAATATACGGACAAATAGGAATCCAACTCTACCTCTTTATTGAAATTTTTAATCTCTCCAATATCGAAGTTTTTCTTGAAGTGGACAAGATGCATTTGTTAATAATAATGAAAAGCTTTATTTGATTGAAACGCGATAAGTAGTACCATCGATCAAAAACTTTATATCGAGAGAAATTACTATCTACGTAACAAATTTAAAAGCGCTGCATTAGTTTTCGACTTTTAGTGACTGAGTAATGAGTATTAACCGATCTAATTTCTTGACGAAGTTCCGTCTTTATATATATCAGAGGGTTTCAGATGAAAACCAATATTAGTATACTATTAGGGTGAAGTATGAAGTGGCGTGCTCGGCCAGTCGGCAAGTTTGTCTCTCGCGAGTCCCGCCGGCACCGCCAGCCACCGGGACTCAGCAGGTGCTCTCAGCTCTGTACTCGCTCTTACAAATTTAGAGGTTAGGAGACGCTCTCAACTTTCAACGATCTGCTTATTTTGAAGTTTCGCGACGAATACTTCAGCGATATTTGTTTTATTCGCTTATGTTTCACTATTTTATCACGAATTTATAAACAAATGAAATAGAAATAAAAATCGATTACCTACTCTATAACTCTATATAAAATAAAGAAACCAAAATTGAGAAAAGACTAAGTATCTAATAAAGAGTTAATACCGGATTCAATAACATCTTTAAGATGCTATACCATATAATTAATATGACTTCGTAGTTCGTCATGACTGAGCTCTCTGCAGTCGCAGCAGTGATCTTTGGTCCATTGAAAAGTTACATTTGGGGTTGCATTTTTTAGAGGACGCAATTTTATTTTTTTGATGTGTAGGGGTGGTCAGTGTGAAGCTATCACCAAGTTTGTGGGGTCGCCACCCTTGTCCCACGGCCGCCATCTTGAAAATAGCGGTTGATATGGTTTTTACGATATATCTCTTAAACTATTTATTTGATAAAAAAAAATTTTTTACATTATTTGTTGCAAATTAAATACTCTACAACTTTGATCCTGCAACTTTTTGTCGTAGAACTATAAATAAAAAAGTTATAAGCGAAAATGTTCAGAAATTAGAGATATTTATATTTCTCAATAAAACTTTTTTTTATAATTTTACGTAGAAATGATATTTGACCATTTTTGTAGATTGTTTTTCGAGGAACAACTTTTATATACAACATTTTTTCATTAATTAAATAGCTAAGGTTTTACAGCGCTCCGAAGTGAGTACTAATTTTCAGTACTCTGTAATACTATACAGTATACTTATATTATGTGTGTACTAATAATAATTTGTCATCAGTAATGGTTTTTTTTGTTATTATAATATTTTTAATAATTAATTTTGCAATATCACTTATAATTAATTATTGAATCTTTTCCCCACCACCCAGGAGGTAGAGTCTGGAAGCGCGACTTTTTTTTACGTCGAAAAGCAGGTCTGAAATGTTCTGCAGTGTGCTTCTATTGTTCTGGAGTATGAGAAAAGAGCCAATAGCCAATATATTATGTATAGTTAAGAGTACTGAAAAATAGTACTCACTTCAGAGCGCTGTAAAACCTTAGTTATTGACGTTATGAAAAAATGTTGTACATAAAAGTTGTGCCTCGAAAAACAATCTACAAAAATGGTCTGATATCATTTCTTCGTAAAATGATAAAAAAAAAGTTTTATTGAAAAATATAAATGGCTCTAATTTCTGAACATTTTCGCTTATAACTTTTTTATTTATAGTTCTACGACTAAAAGTTACTACACCAAAGTTGTAGAGAATTTAATTTGCAACAAATAATGTTAACGATATTTTTTTATCAGTTAAATAGTTTAAGAGATATATCGTAAAAACCATTTCAACCGCTATTATCAAGATGGCGGCCGTGGGACAAGGGTGGCGACCCCACAAACTTGGTTTTAGCTTCACACTGACCCCCCCTACACATCAAAAAAACAAAATTGCGTCCTCTAAAAAACGCAAGGTTAGGGCTAAAAAATGTAACATTTCAATGGATCACTTGTAACGCGTTAACAGTTTATAGATTTTATTGTATCATTAAACTAGCTTTCCGCCTGCGGCTTCGCCCGCTTTGTCTAAAACCTAATAAATTATATACTAAAACCTTCCTCTTGAATCACTCTATCTATTACAAAAAACCGCATCAAAATCCGTTGAGTAGTTTTAAAGATTTAAGCATAGGTACATAGGGACATAGGGACAGAAAAAGCGACTTTGTTTTATACTATGTAGTGAAGCGCTAAACCGTCATTAATAAACTTCATCGCAATTATTTGTGAAACGACGCTAATTAGGACAGCACGAACGAAATAATCATTAATCCTGACTAATAATGATGTGCGTCAATGTATGAAGTACTATAATATAAACATAAATACTCTCCGCCCGCGGCTTCGCTCGCGTGGTCACAGAAAATTAACAGTAATTATCATGTCCCATTTTAATATAGCGCAATCTTTTCGGAGTGACGCAAATGCGCATTATAAGTAATAAGATCATATCGTAAAATCGGTGCGTGGCGACGTGATATATTGGTTCAAAATATTTCAAAGCCGTCTTCGATAGAAATATGTAATTATTTTTATAGGCGTGTTTATTGTGTATCTAACAGCTATTTAACACTCAGCCTATGCCGACCACAAAGGCAGAAATGTAAATGGGATTTCGTTAGGTGTGCACGAGTCCTTACAGTAAGCACGTCGGTAAACAGTTATCAGGTGCGGCCGAGCGACGCCCGAGCAGCCGAGCTACCCCGAGCGGCGAGCGGCCTTATCTGCCTTCCACCGTGTGTTGCATTATGTCGTTTAATTGACTCCTCATTGAGCTCGTTCAATGATATGAGCCGGCCAGGTGTCCACTTTACCAGCGACATGTGTACACTAACAGATTTACTAATACCACTCCAATTATTAGGTATCAGATGAAACAAAAACTTTAATCGGCCAGATTATATTTTACTCATTTAAAGCCTTGGCGTCAAGAACACGTGCGATATTAATGTCATTTTTAATTTTGACCAATTACGAGTGTATCACGGTTGGCGGTTGTCTACGGTTAGTGATAGTCGCTAATCTAATCGCCATCGGAATATTTTATAGCGCCTCGTTATCTCGCTCAACCGCAACTGATTCACGCCGACCCTATTTATTTATTCACAATGAATGATACTTGATAATACCTTTCTGCAGATTAAGCGTGACGCTTCGAATAATGCGGGGAAAGTTAAATGAACTCTATTGCAGTCTTCTAGGGTTTCCGGAACCGGTCTCTTTTTTGAGAACCGGGAATTTCGGTACTTTTCCTTAAAGGAACCGGGATTTCCCGGTTCTTTCGGTATTTTCGGGACTTGGGAGTTTTTTGTATTATAAAATTTTAAACAAGTGTTATGTGTGTTAACAACAAGTCAAAAGTAAACTACAATCAAATATTCAAGTATTTTTATTGTAAATTCAAAGAAATCTAAAAAAATAACATTAGCATTAATCAGACTTTAATCATCAGTCTTCTTAAGTAATTAAATAAAAATCACCATCAATCAGCCTTTCTACTTGTCATTTATATGTAAGTAAATAAGTATTTAGGTACCTACTATCAATGAAATGGCAAAAAATAGGCAGCTACTTATCTTAAAATCGTTAGGGCACACTTTTCAATCCTCAAATAAATTATTATGTTATTATATATTTGATATGTTATTAGACTAATAAATTAATAACTAGCAAAAATAAATGTCATCCAACAAGTGGTGAGCATGAAACTTTGCCTTGTGTCGGGCAGAACGATGGTGGAATTCTGCGGCAGGTAACAGTTCAAACAACTCATCAGAACACTCCCCATTGTACAGACGATAGAATACACATAAAGATGCCACGTCTCGTCGTAAAGCTAGTGAATCCAGCCGATCGGTAAGTGCTCGGTTGCCGATAACTCTGACGGCTCTTCGTTGCACGCTATCGAGTGGAAGGAGTTGATATTGTGGGGCGCCGGCCCAGAGATGAGAGCAGTATTCCATATGAGGCCGTATTTGCGCTTTATAAAGTAACAAGAGATGACCTGGCCTGAAATACTGCTTCGCTCTATTAAGGACGCCCATTTTTTTAGAAGCTAAAGTAGCTTTGCCTTCCAAATGATAGCGGAACTGAACGTCATCAGATATATCGACACCAAGAATTCCAATACTAGGCTTTAGGGGAGTGTTCTCAAATAAGGGTGCTGTGAGAAATGGGGTTTTCTTGGCTGTGAATGTACATACTTGCGTCTTGTCAGGGTTAAATCGGACAAGATTTTGTCGACCTCACTCGGAGACTTCACCAAGGAGAGCCTCAATATTGGACACAAGTATGTTTCGGTTTGTATTGACGTGTTCTCGACAAATATTTGGGCGGCCGGTATATATAGCATCTCCAGTACTGTCATCTGCATAACAATGAATGTTACTGATTTGTAACATGTCATTGATATGCAGTAAGAACAGTGTGGGTGAAAGGACGCAGCCTTGAGGGACGCCAGCGTTCACGGGCAGTAGTACAGAGCTCGAACCGTCAACCAACACCCGGATACTACGAGATGTAAGAAAGCTGGCAATCCACTTACATAATTTATCTGGGAGTCCATAGGCTGGAAGTTTCGAGAGAAGAGCCCGATGCCACACCCGATCGAAGGCTTTTGCAACGTCCAGACTAACCGCTAAGGCCTCCCCTTTACTCTCGATTGCCGTAGCCCAACGATGGGTTAAGAGAACTAGGAGATCACCAGCTGACCGTCCATGGCGAAAGCCATACTGTCGGTCACTGATCAACTGGTTTTCCTCCAAATAACCCAAGAGTTGGCCGTTAATGATGCTTTCCATCACTTTTGAGAGTAAAGAGGTAATCGCGATAGGTCTGTAGTTGGATGGATCAGAACGATCGCCTTTTTTAGGGATCGGGTGTACAGAGGCAGTCTTCCACGAAGCAGGGACAGAGCGACCATGTATTTCGCGCGTTTTTTCTATAAGCTCGGAGCTATTTACATTAAAGTTTTGAACTTTTGAACAGTAGAAAGTGTGGAAAAGTAAAATAACAGTGAATAAGAGTTTTACAGTGAAGAAAAATAATGAATTAGATAGAAGGAATAGAAGTTTGAAAGAGTAATAGATAAACTAGTAGTATTAAATAATATTCCCGAAAGAACCGAAAGAACCGGGAATCAAAATTTATTTCCCGGTTCTATTTTACTAACAAAAGAACCGGGAATTCCCGGGATTTTCGGTTCCGGGATTTCCCGGTTCTGAACCCTACAGTCTTCCTTGTGTCTGAAACGCGCTTACAATTAGCCGCTCAAACGATTAATCACATCATAGCGAGTAGCGACAGTTCCTGCGTATTCCACAGTATCATAAAATATTACTTATCACTTGAATATTACACGATTTAACCATTGCGATCTGTTTTTTGCTTAAATCATAACGACTCTTTTCCTGTAAACATTAAATTTATGAGTTCATATTTGGGACCTTTTGCAGTAAATACATTTAGTTGTAAAACTAACAGAGTCAACACATTGAACATAACGAAGTGAGAAATTAAAATCGAATTAGTTCCAACAATGTTCAGCGGACGTGCGTCGCGCGCCGCCGAGCGCTTTTAAAATTAACTTTGTTACCTTTAGAAAAAATATTAGTATAGCGTTATGCAAAAAATATATTCGCAGCTAAAATCACAAACACTATTTGTCGATAAATTTAACAACGTGTTGTCCGATGATTGCAAATATTGTCTGTTGACTTTAAACATTAAAGTAAAAATAAAATGTATTATTTTGTAAATATTATGTGAAATTGTTTTTTTTTTATTTGTTTATTTGTCGCAACGGAGCGATTTTATGGCATGACTTTTGTGTCTACAGAGTGATAACTGATAACCATATCATTCCTATTGGAATTTCCTTTGACCAAGCGGACAACTACGGGCGGTAAGTTCAAACTCAACTCAAAGAACTCTTATAATTAAAAATAAAGCTATGACCGCATGATATTACATCGTTTTTCCTATGCTATATTCCCATACAAAGTGACCTATACTTCATAGTACAGCATAATAATAATACGCGTTTGATAATAATTATTGACAGTTCGTATAATATTATTTGGAAGACAGGTGTCAGATTCAGGCCGCAGGTCGCTCACGAGCGCAGCACCGCCGTCGGGCAGCGGCTGACGGCTGTCGGCTGACGGCCGCCGCCTGCCGACTGCACGCGCACGCCGCAGTCCGGAAAAATTGCCTCTAACAATTTTAAAATTATGTCAAGGCTTCGTGATTTATGAATAGTCGCGAGTCGCTTGAAAACGTTCTATTGGTTTGTTTCAATGATTTTTATTAACAATGCTTGCGAGTCTGTGACGTCAGAGCCGTCGGGCTATGTGAGATTCAATAATAAAATCGTATCTATGAATATTTTAAATAAGAAAGCGTTTATATTTGGCATCCATCATAAGTGTGAAACATTCATATTGACATAATTTTTATATCAGTATTTGAGCAAAAAAATTGTAGAGGCGTAGAAGCTACCTATTTAATGCGACAACCTACTTTTAAAAATCTATTGAGATAGGTAGGCAATTAATTCGTAATTTGAAATAACAACTATCGTAATAAATATTATAAAATTGTTTCAGTCAATTTGAAATACTGAAACATAAATAGAATAAACTGCAACGACGATTCACATAAAGTCAGTGAACGTCCGCGTCTGCGTGTCGAATTATGAAGTTGTTTCTGCTAAAATGCAAATATGCTCGCAGTCGAGGCTCAACCGCTAATCTCCTTCTAAATCCCATTTCCCCGGTAACAAGGAGTGTCCAGCGCGGGGTTTGTGAGTTTCTCAAATTGGTGGAGATGTGGCGAGGAGATAGCGACCGAGTTGCGACTTGCGCCACTGACGGCCCGATTACCCGATAGCCGCTTATCGGGACTGATAGACGCGCTGACATCAGCTGATTCATTTCTATGGCTGATTCCTTCTTACAACCGCATTGACGAGTTGTTGCTTATTGAAATATTTTTAGTTTGTGGCTGGTCAGTAAGTAGGATAATTAAGTAGTATTAGTAATAGTTCTAAAAACCTGTTTCTCCTTTCGGTAGAAGCCGAAAAATATTACCTATCTACATTATAATTGTCCATTGGTTTTATTAAAATAACAACGATAGTATTAATCAATATTTTCAAATATGTATTAAAAATAATTCCGCCCTGTAATTTATTATAGTATAATGATTAAATTTTACACGCAATTTGCGCATTTTAAAACACACTTCGTCGATATTAAAGTAGGTATTAATTTTATCTACGACTACGTTGATCGATGGTGTAACGTGCGATAAGATTTCTTTGGCCCAAATTATAGAGCTATTTGTATAAGGAACCTACTGTTTTCCCATAATAATTATGATAACAGACTTCTATAAATGAACTTCCTCTCTCGATTACGCTTTTCCCATGCGTACTTTTTATACATTTCAAAAGAAAAAGAATAAAAATAACTACGTTAAAAACAACCGACTTCAAAAACGGAAAAGTAAAAAAATAAAAAAGATTTGATATTATTAATAACTACATATTATTTAGATGTGCTATTTACTAAAAAGGTTTGATGTCGGTGCACGGGCTTAATACTAAGTGCTTAGTGCTTGGCACCGACTTCAAACCTATTTAATAAATAGCACATCTAAATAATAATATTATGTAGTAATTAATAATATCAAATCTTTTTTATTTTTAACTTTTCCGTTTTTGAAGTCGGTTGTTTTTAACGTAGTTATTTTTATTTAATACTTTTTAGTGTATTTTTCAACACGAATGAAACGAGCCCAAACTCGATAAAGTTGAGTCAATATATTACTGAGTTCCTATGGCCACCTTCCGATTCCATCATCAAATCAGCTCTATGTCATGATAATGTTTCATCGCTATCCAATTTACATACGTATACAAAATTTCAGCTCAATCGGTAACCGGGAAGTGAATCAAAGTTACTTGCTATATTTCAATTAAATCATCGAGTACAGACAAAAATGCTCATAGAATAAAAACTGGCGGGCCTATCCGAATAAAATTTTTATGGGACCAATTCGACACCATTCTGCATCAAACAAAAAAAGAATCACGTAAATCGGTTCAGAAACCTCGGAGTAATCGGTGTACATACATATGAAAAAATATACACCGGCCGAATTGATAAAGCCTGCGGATTGTAAAAAAATCATATAATGATGTACCTTCTTTAATTTTTTATTCTTTATTAATGTAGCATGAGTTAAAAAGGCAAGACCGATATTACAATGAGTTACAAAGCTATACCGTCCCCCCCTCGCTCAGCAGCCCCGCCGCCCCCGCCGCCCCTGCTCGCCCACGCACACCCCCCGCGCACACCCACCCCCTCACCCCCCACCCTCTCTCTCCGCGGCAATCCCAACAATATGTTCCTAAAAGTTTGATTTCTCTGCACTTTTTCATTTTTAGGTTTTCGAACCACGAAACATTTTATCACTCAGAGTCGGGTTTGGTTTAACTGACAGCTGCATTTCCGTTCAATTTTTTGAAATTCAAAATGGTTTTATAAATGTTTTTCATTTTTTTATAAGTAACTACAATATGTATTTTAGATAGATGTTATGATGTTAGACACACATCATATCGAGGAATACAACAACTCTCACGGGATCTTTGTTATTTTTTACCTAATGTTGTTATTTCTATTAAATAAAATGTTGCCATAAATATTATATGCATGTATTAATCTAGAAAGATTATCACGTACCGATGCTTTACCGACCGAACCGTACTACTATTCATATAAAATCCTAAAACTTAACAGCGACCTCCTGAAGCCTGAAGGGTGTGGCATCTTCAACAGCTCGAGGTTGACCCAATTAATGAGGAAGCATGTCTCGGCTTAACGTAAAAAACCATTGACAGTGCAATTACACATGGGAAAATGACATAAGAATCCGATAAATAAATAAATGGTGTAAGGAACCGAAAACCATCACACAAATTTTAGTTTTAAAACTGAAGCTTGTCCATGCAAATATAAGAAAACTAGCAATTTGTAACTATAACCCTACAAACGATAACTTAAAAAAAAATAACTGCGTTAAAAACAACCGACTTCAAAAACGGAAAACTTTTTACTTTTCCGTTTTTGAAGTCGGTTGTTTTTAACGCAGTTATTTTTATTTAATACTTTTTAGTGTATTTCTCAACACGAATCAAACGAGCCCAAACTCGATAAAGTTGAGTCAATATATTACTGAGTTCCTATAGCCACCTACCGATTCTATCATCAAATCAGCTCTATGTCATGATAATGTTTCATCGCTATCCAATTTACATACGTATACAAAATTTCAGCTCAATCGGTTACCGGGAAGTGAATCAAAGTTACTTGCTACATTTCAATTTAGTCATCGAGTACAGACAAAAATGCTCATAAAATAAAAACTACTGGGCCTATCCGAAAATTTTTATGGGACCAATTCGACAACATCCCGCATCGAACAAAAAAAGAATCACGTAAATCGGTTCAGAAACCTCGGAATAATCGGTGTACATACATTAAAAAAAAATATATACCGGCCGAATTGATAACCTCCTCCTTTTTTTTGAAGTCGGTTAATAAATAAATTGAAAAGGAATCCAATTATTATGATTTCACGCGGGTCACCGAATCACCTAAAGGTCACGCATCGGGTACACCTACGTACGAATCCTAAAAACATCAATATTCTGGTAACACTTTGTCTAGTTTTGTGTATTTAATATGAGGACATGTAAAATCTACTCTGACATGAGACAATTTTATGGTCTCTCGTAATCCCAAAAACAATTCGCTAAGCAATAAATTCTAATCCAGAAAAGAAAAATAGACCGAGGTCGAATCCTCGGTAGATCCACAAGCTGCAGTGCGCATTTACTTTGTAATACAACATGTTATCGCTGCATGGAATTACAGCTATGAAAAATTTGAGACAGGACCAGGAGATCCAGGAGCTATATAAGTGTCATCTATATGTCCTTCGTGTTTCTGTTTTTACATGTTAATCCTAGTTCTGAAGCCGATTGTAAAATGTAATATATTTTCACGATGCATAAAATAAAACAATAAATAGGCGCACTATAAAATTGTCCTGGATCTCAAAATGATAAGAATTAACAAGTAAAGCAGTCGAGTGAACCCGCATGACTGCGGCATTTAGCTGCGAAAGTATTTTGCTATCGCTATTCGCTATTCGAAGTGACACAGAAAGCGGTCGTCCCTTAACGAGGTGCCCAGTGCCGAGTGCCGAGTGCATCGTCATGTAAACCGAGATTAAGCTCACTTCTCCCCTTTGTATACTTAAACTAGTGGAAAACCCGGCTTCGCTCGGGTGAAATTTGACTCATAATACACGTCTAGTTGCAAAATGTAGGTAGAAATTTCTGTAGTCATCGGTTCTCAAGGAATATTAAAGGAATAAGCAAGGCATAGATTCGTATAGCTTCGTTCGTTATGTTTAATAAATATAATAAATAAAAACTGCAAAAGTTTTTACACAAATTATTTTTATTTCAAAATAAACTAACACAAATTAACAAAACATATAATTTTTAAGGTTTACTCTGTGTAAACCTCTTTGTTTTAAGCACTCAGTCTTTTTCTCTACTTTGACAGGTAGATAAGTACTTACTAATTTTAAAAATAAAAAATGAAATTGTGGTTCTTTAACCAAACTGGCTAAATCAAGAATAATAGTAGGATTAGGCCTTATCTACCTTTTCCTAGGGATAAATCAGCTTTAACACAGAATGCCTTGTCTCATTGCATGGCTCTTACAAACCAAGTCACTATTCAGCAGAGGAAGTATACATCTAATGTTTTATTTATTTTATATAAGAAAGTTCTATCTTTTATATAAAATTAATAAAACATTTACTGAACATTTTATGTTCAGTTTGACTGTTTCAATGGCATAATCCTACAAAAAGATACAATCCATAGAATATTATTATAAAGGTATGTAAATTGTAATTTTACAATGAGTACTTATCCGAGAATTTGGCAAAGGTACTTATAAAAAAATATTCTCTATTATCACAGGTTGATTATGACAAAATTTCTCTATATATAACATTTTTCGATAAATATTTATCACCTTTCAAGCCTTGTTCAGTGGTATTGATAATTTGAATTTTTACATCATCGAATCTTCGAACTCGAGAGAAGGCAACATAGAGCTGTCCATGGGTGAACACAGGATTAGGTAAAAATATACCGATTTTGTCGAAAGTTTGTCCCTGGCATTTGTTAATTGTCATAGCGAATGCTATGCGAATGGGAAACTGAAGTCGACAAAATTTAAAAGGCAGTTGACTGTTAGATGGCTGGAGACGAATTCGAGGAATAAAAACTCTGGTTCCCACATGGCTACCACAAATAATTTCGGCATCAATGACACGTGAAGCTAACGCTCTAACAATAAGACGGGTTCCATTGCACAACCCAACAGTCGGGTTTAAATTTCTCAAAAGCATTACTATACAACCAACTTTTAATTTTAGAATGTGTGGTGGTAGTCCTGCAGGCGTTATAGTATTTAGAAATTCTACGGGATAGTTTAAAACATCATTATGGTCGTCCTCAACCACAGCGTCAGAACTTTCATAAATTTTAAGTAGGCCGGGGATTTTTTCGACAACTTGGTCGTTCAATTGAAAACAATCATCGTTTTTGGGAGTAAGGATAGCTTTCATTGAATAACTTTTATAATCATTTTTGTTCAGGGAAACACCAAAAATATGGTCTACAATTGAATTATCTACAATGCATCGTTGAGGCAGTTCAATGTGGTCGTCATCATCTTCATTAGCTGATCCATCGCCTACCTTTAATACCCATAGAGCAAACTCTAAATCATCGTGCGCTCTCATATTATGAGCCAATTGGAGTTGAGTAAAGTTTGGCCACATTGAAAATTGCTTAATTGAAGCTTTTATAATATCATTTCGTGACCCATTAACTACAACTGGTAAAATCTGACGAAAATCTCCTGCGAATAACAAAGTTTTGCCTCCAAAAGGTAATTTATTTTTCATTATATTATCTTGAAGGAGTCGATCAACTACAACAATATCATGACATTTAGTCATGGGTGCTTCATCCCAAATGATTAAATGAGTTTCCTTCAATAAATTAGCTGCTGGTGACCCTAACGACATATGAGACGTAGAATCTACATCTGAATTAATTGGAATTTTGAATCGCGAGTGAGCTGTTCTACCACCATCTAACAGAGTTGCTGCAATACCGGAAAACGCTATGGGTAGGCAAATTTTATTTTCAGATCTTAAAATATGTAAAATAGTTGTAAATACGAAAGTCTTTCCAGTTCCTCCAGGGCCGTCAAGGTAAAACAGCTTTCTCTCTGTGGGATTATTCACAGCGTTTAGTATTGTATCGACCACACATTTTTGTTCGGTGTTCAATTTTTGGTATTTTTCATAGCCATTTGCTTTTTCAAGTTCACAGTCATAAACGGGATCAGATAAGAAAACATTATTTTCACCAATATCTGGTTCCGGAAGTCCGAAATCTGTTAGTCTCTTACCATGGAGTTTCAATGTTTCATCAATTTCTTGTAAAGCCAACTGTTTGGATAATATTTCAGGGCGTGATCTTGTAAAGTCTTCGATAAAATGTGATGTAAACTTTTCCCAAAGAGCATTAGGATCAGTTACTTCACAAAATACGCAAATTAACGCAAACAGCTGTCGTAATTGCCGAGGAAGTTTAAAATCAATTGCTTCATTCAAACATCTTTCCCATTCTTGATCGTCAAAAAGGAGCCCTCTTGCTTGAGCAGCTTCTCGAAATGAGTTGTAAATAATATTTTCATAAGTTCTAACATCTCTGAAGCAAGTTGGCCCTTTGACGTGAAGAAGTAATAGCCGGAGATAATATCGTTCCCGATCAGAAAAGGAATAATTATACATTCTTGCAATTACTTTATCAGCCGCTGACTGAGATATTCGTGGTTGCCACTGTCCATGGATAAATCTGAAATGTGTCGGAATTTCAGTGTAAAGATATTGTCGAGCACTTTCTTCTGTTCTGTTTAGTTCAAAAAATGCTAATAATGTTGATTTTTCAGCTGATCTAGCTGCTGCTTCATGAACATTCTGATCTGTAAATACGACAGTTTGTTGGTTTTCCAAATGAACACCTAACTGTATAATTGTGTGACTCATTTTGTGCATTGAAAATTCAAATATTCGCCAAACTGCTTCAGGAGCCGAAACATACCTGGTATCAATATAAGCCTTAATTTCATCATGGTGTTCATTACTTGATGTCGATTGATCACTGGACTCTTGTGGCGCTACTGTGATTTGTATCTTTGCTCGGTCATGACCTTTATAAATATATTTATTAATATATTTCACACTTTTGACACTTGAACAAATTTCCACATTTATTTATTTAATTCAATGGTGTAAAACCACGCACTCGGTATTCCAAAAATATGTTTCCTTGTAATGTCATCTAAAAGTTCCTCCAATTTTAGTTTAAAAATTCTGGCAATTAAATCGGGTCTATGTTCTTTTTTAGTGCCTTGTAAATTATCTAAGATTTCCTGCCAATTGGGATTGCACGTAAAAGTTATAAATAAGTCTGGTTTACCATACTTGCATACAATTGCCATGGAATCCTGATAATTTTGCATCATGTGCCTAGGACTTCCCACATAAGTTGATGGCAATATTATCATTTTACCAATTCCTTGACCCATTTCTCTATCATTATTGTACAGGCTATCCATTAAATTGTTATAATTGTCAGCTCTGAGCTGTTTTTGATTCAATCGAAGAAACAATAATCTTTGAGATTCAATCCTAACATAGGCCAAGACACAATATTCATGAAAAAGTTTTTCGGCGTAAAATAATGGGCTAAAATTTTTACGAACAGCAAGTCTATACTGATAAAATTGTAACATTGTAAGACGGCTTCGAGCAGTTCGACTCTCTTCTCTGTGTTGAAGATTTTCATGCCATCCGAGTTCTCCATTAGGAAAAAGTAAAGGAAAGGCTAAAGGATCAATGTTGGGACTGGTTGATTTGAGTGTAGTTAAATGTTGAGAATATTCTTGTACAGAGAAGTCTATATTTAATG